>MU225150.1:1537052-1552148 GCA_018584345.1 Thuja plicata | reverse complement strand
GGTAGATCATCAAGCACGAAAGATTATGCCCCAAGGTTGAATTAGAAGAAAAGAAGTGGGGTGAAAGTGAATGGAAGATAGAAGTTTGGAAGAGGTGGAAAGAAATGGAGAGAAGAAAGAGAATTTGACTTAAGAAAGAGAATACCCCAAAATCAATCAACTGTTTAAGATAGAAAATTTTGATTCAGATCACGAAAGAAGATAAGGAAATGAAGATCAAAACATGACCACGGTTGATTAAAAGTCCACAAGAAAGATGAAGGAAACCCTCTCAAACTGATAATGCAGCCTAAAAATGCAAATTAACATGAAGTATAACAATGCAAGCTACATGAAAATGCAAAGGTGTACTTGCAATAGAGCAACTATAACATAGGGCTTTGTGTTCATCATTCATTAGAGAATGTTAAGGAACTTATTTTCATCATTGGGCCATTATTAACAGACATCAAAAAATACACAATCATCACCAGTCACAAGCACAACTATGAAGCATCAAAGACATAAAGGTCAAGATGACTTCGATGTTAGCTTACCCAATTTAATGTAGCAAAACCATGCTCCCATCAAGGCATAGAGGCCAGGATGACCAGAAGAATGGTTGTGCAAAAACAGTCAAGGATGAAGCCTCAAATCTCCTAAGTGTTTCAAGGGAACAACAAGAGACACTCAAGATTTTCAAGACCACACCCACAAGTAGAAAGCAAGTAAAAACATGCCCCATGCCCCAAGTCCTCTAGCTATGCATCCTGGAGACACTTATTAGACAAGGACACTCAACAAAAGACACTCAACAAAAATCAATAACAGTCAGCACACAAAGAAAAGATCATGACATAGCTCAAGAATTTGTGTTATGTTTAAAAATTTAAGTGTGTTAACTGATACTGAGTTCTGAGGATAAGGATTGAATGCTTGCAAGCATGTAAGAGCACATGACAAAATTGGGTAAGACCAAACCAATAAGTGTTGAAAAACACTTTATGTCAGGGGTTGTATTGAAAACTACAGTTGGGGTGGTGTTGAAAAACACCATTTGTGAGGTATCCTAAAGACTAACGCATCCAAGAGACCAAAGCTAACACAGTTATGCCCCCTAGACAAAGACAAAGACCAATTCCAGACCAAGGCAACAAGGACAAGGCATGGAGAGAGGCTAAGTTTTGAGGACATGCGGTAAGAAACAGGGGTGCAAAGGCCTCAAGTAGCGCCCATTTCTAGGTTTTCACCACTTGGATTTTATTACAATTTTTTGCTACCAAGGCGCCTGTTTCCAGGTTTTCACCAAGGCACTTTTTTTTTATTTTTGAATGTTTTGATTTTTTTGTATTTTTGGAATATATATTTTTTTGGAGATACATCAAAGTGCCTATTGCTAGGTTTTCACTAAGATGACCATTTTTTCAGGACATTTTTCTGATTTTTAGAATTTTTGACAATATATCATTTTTTTGGATTTTTTCAGGATCAATAATTATGTACAAAGGATGCCCCCAGACAAAATGGGCATCATGGATATAACTTCTTTAGGTACAAGAAATTGATAGGATTAGGGAGCTACTCTCCCTTTTTTGTAGACAATAAATAAGCACCTGACCCAAAAGCTGCTGTAATAATGTAAGGTCCGAGCCAATTAGGTTCAAATTTGCCCTTTTGATCTCTATACTGTTGATTCTTGGGATTTTCATGTAGGACAAGATCTCCCACTTGGAATTCTCTAGGGTGAACCTTTTTGTTGAAGGCTTTGGACATGCACTTTTGATAAACCCTCATATCGTCAAATGATTCTTGACATTTTTCATCTAGAAGTTCTAACTCTTGAAGTCTCATGGCTCGATAGTCTTCATCTGTAACTAGACCTTTGAGGGAAACTCTAAGTGAATAGGAGTATGAATACTTGTTCTATAGGCCCACAAAGCTGGATTTATCTGTAAGTGCCAATCTCTACCATTCTTACAGACTATTCTATGTAAGATTTTAAGAATGCTTTTGTTTGATGCCTCTGCTTGACCATTTCCCTGCGGGAAGTAAATGGAGGACCAATGTTGTTTAATCTTGAATTTCTTGCAGAGATGTTTAAGATCCTTATATTTGAACTAGCCTCCATTGTCAGTGATAATCTCAGAAGGCACTCCATATCGATAGATGATATGGTTCAGAATGAATAGAGAGACTGTCTTGCCTAAGGCAACAAAAAGTGGGACAACTTCTACCCATTTAGTGAAGTAATCAGTAGTAGTGATAATAAACTTGTGTCCACCTGATGAGTTGGGATGAATCTGCCCAACAAGATCAAAGGCCCAATGCTAAAATGGTCAATGAGATATAGAAGGAATGAGCTCCCTGCTTGGAGCATGTATCAGGTTACCATGTTTTTGACACTTTTCACATGACTATGCAAAAGCTACTACATCAATTTGCATCATAGGCCAATAGTACCCCACCCTAAGAAACCTTTGGGCCATGGAAAGGCCATTGGAATGTCCCCCATAGATGCCCTTGTGGATTTCAACTAATGCTTGGTCAGATTCTTCCTTTTCTAAGCATCTAAGAAGTATTCCATCGAGACCCCTCCTATACGAATCACCAATGATAAGGGAATGATGAGAGGCATTTCAGCTAAGGTTTCTACATTTAGATCGATTAAAGGTTTCAGGTATAATGTCATCATGAAGGTATGAGTGAATGACACCTTAACGGGATGACTCATGACCAACAAGGGTACAAATGACATGGATTTCTTGGGAATCATAGATAGGGTGATGTAGCTCTTCCTCCAAGAATTCAAATCTGGATTCATGTTGCTCTAACTGAAGGAGTGAAGCAAGTGTAGCCATAGCATCAGCTGCTTTGTTTTCTTCTCTATGGATTTGCTCAAACATGACAAATGTGAAGTATCATTTCAAAGAATCAACCATTTGTTTGTAAGGTACCATTTTCTCATATTTTGTTTGATATTCATCATTAACTTGGTTGATTATCAACTGTGAATCCCCATAGATGTGTAACTCTATGATTCTCTATTCTATGGCCATCTTAAGTCCATTTGTCAAAGCTTCATATTCAATAATGTTGTTTGTACATGGGAACAATAATTTATAAGACTTAGGAATCGTGTACTCGTGAGGAGAAACAAACAACACACCTGGTTTAATAAGCACTGAAGATCTATCTTGAAAGTAGCTAGGGAGATGATCAAGTACCTCATCCTTAGGTGCCTCAAAGAGTTTTCACCCTTGGATACGTCATTTATTTTTAATTTTTTCGGTTCTGACACCGCCACACAGTGGTTTTCGCCATCAGAACTCCTATTATTTTGATTTTCCTTTCTTTTTATCTTGTAACTAAGGTACTTGATGTCTAGTTCTATCATGCTGGTAGCCAGTTCACTGGTGGAAGCGACTATAGGTTCAATGGCATTTAGGTAACATGCTATCTCATAATCATTTTGTAATGTTAAGATCTTAGGTTCTTGATAGCGTTGGGACCGATCAATGAGGTCAGGATGAACAAGAGGTAGGTCCACAACTGGTTCAAGGTTATAAATGTGCATGATATTATTGCTGGTGACTAAAGAGTCAGAGTCTGTCAAGTATCCTTCTAAGCTACCCAAATCAGGATTCGTCCTAACAAGAAAAGAATCATCCACTAAGGAAACATGTGGGTTCAAATCCTCTAATATTACATATGACTCGTCAACTACCTTAGGTTGAGAACTATAAGTGTGGATAACATCAATATCTCTATCAAATGTGGAAGACTCGGAGAAGGAGTCCCATTCATACTCATTGAGCTTGTGTCTGAACTGTGACTAGGATGCTTACACTATGAAGGTTTGGGACCTATTGATGTGGAAGGTCTAGTGTCATTAAGGGTAACACCTTCTCTACCCATTAAATGAACAAGATTCTTACATTGACGTTCTCTGAAAGGATCTTCTACATTTGATTCATCTTGTTCTAAAGTTGCAACTGACACATGGGTGACTGAAACATTTGAATCTCCCCAAAGGAGATTAGTGGAAGGGACCCAATCTTCACACATGTCTTGCTCATTTGTCAGATTAGGTATGTATTCTAGTTCATCTTCACTATCCAACTTATCAAGGATAGGAGTAGTGTGCTTGTGATTCGCAAAGCCTAGGCCAACCGTCTTCTTAGACTTGCATCCAAAAAGAGCATGATCAAGGGGTTCAGCTCTAGCATCCAATCTATAATTAAGAGGGCCATGTTCGGGATAGCCCATATATTTGACAAAAGTATACCCTCATCCGTAAGCCTTAGGAGAGGGAGAGAAGTTTTCATTGTGCATATATTTCTCTTCTCTATAGATCTAATCTCTAACAAATGTCTCTTCTTTCTCATATTTAATAGGCACCAAGGACTCCACAAACGTGCCAAATAAAATCATAGTTGAAGAGGAAGGTTTCTTTTCTTGTGAAGGCTTTCCATAAGACCGAGGTGAAACTGGTAATGTTGTGAGAGAGTTGAATTGATACCCCCCATGCCAAGATCTATCGAATTAAGCTCGTCTTTACATTCAGCTAAGGTTGCATCAAAATCTTCTGCTTCTCTATTGAGGGGAACATGAGTTCCTATTGAAATGGAATTGACAGATAAAGTGTTATCCCTAGGTATACAAATCTCTATTCCATTGAAGGGGAACTTAATACACTGATGATAGGTAGATGACACTGCTTGCATATCATGGATCCACAGATCTACCAGGTAAGATATTATACGCAAGGGGACCAGGATAAACTATTTGAAATAAAATATCTTTTTCAACAGGGCCAATCCTAACAGGAAGGATGGCCAACCCCTTGGAACTTCTTTCCACCTCATCATAGGCCTTGATGGTGATCCTTTTCCTGGTATCTATGACTTTTTTTGAATAACCCAACTCTTTCAAAAGACTAAAGGAATAATTATTAAGCCCAACACCCCCATCTATCAACATGCGCCTAACATGGATTTTGTGGATCATGACCTCAATATGGAGAGAAAGATTATGTGGGTGGCTCAAGGCTTTATCATCATCCTCTGAAAAGGTAAGGTAATGAGGGCTAGCAATGTGGTAAACCATGTTCTGGAATTGATCAACATCTAAGTTGTTGGGGACATTCTGTTAGATTTGATAAACAAAAAATCTACCCAAGAACACCTGCATGCATGACAGTTACAAGGCAGAAGCAAAAATAGAAAGAAGAAGAAACAACTATGTCGGCCAAAAGGCCAGAGACATGAAATCCATGTTGCAAGAATAAAGCTTCTATTAACAAAAATACTGAATACAATAATCTCTGTGTGAAATGCAAAGGAGTGAATCCTTATAAAAGGAATCACGAAACCTTAAAGGTGAAAACCCTAGAGAAATATAAGCGCTGCCTAAGTATAACTTAAGCATAGAGTAAATAGACTAATAATTAAATGATTTAATTATTAGCTATGCTATGACTACTCTAACACCCCCCTTAAGTGTAACTTAGGGAGAAGCAAAATATCTAAAGACAACTGCAGAAAGCAGGAAAGATGGGTCCCGACAACAAGGCCTGATCAGGTACCCAAGTACAAGAAATAAACTAGATGAAGGAAACTAAGCCTTCAATCTAGGGAAATTCCCAGAGAGAGGAAAAAGAAAGAGCAAGAAGCATCTCCGAAGCAAGGAACTGTAAACTCTGTTAGAAGAAACAGCTGGAACCCCCACTGAAGTGCATGACCAGGTAGAGAAGACAAAGTCTGAAGAGATGATCAATCGAACCAGAAAGCAATAGAATCAACAGGTGAACCCCCCCATAATGCTGAACTGAGAGAGGTGACAAGAACACTGAAATGCAATGCCAGAAACATCTGTAAAAGAAGAACCAGGAACACCAACAATGCAACAGAAGTACATACACAGGATAAAGGGCGGTGTCACTGAAACACAACATGGGGTAATGTCATGGAAGGTATACTCACTTGACAAAGGTGAATGCGCCTAAAATGGCATAAGCATCAAAACCCCCCATGACACTTTATAACAGAGTGCAAGTACAACAACCATACAAGGTGTACAAGATTCCAGATATACAGAAGTAGGCACTTTATCTCAGTGTGTTTACAGAAAAAAGATACATCAAAAGAAGCATACAAGCTCAGAAGTCATAAAGAGAGTGAGCCAGAAGTACAGTAGAAGAGATCCCAAGACCTGTAGAACCAAGTAATCCACCAGAGTGCAAAAAATGCCAAACTCAGAGGAGAGAAAACTTGGAGTATAATCTAGAAAAAATACCTCTGAAACTGAATAAGTCACTGAACCAACTTTTCGACGATATCTCGTTTGCCAAAAACGGAGTCTGAATGAGCCAGATATGACTCCCGGAAGGTAAAAATAGACATCGGACTTCAACAGAAAAAAACACTATCAAAATTGTAGAAACCAAAACCCTAACCTCTGTCATCGGAAAGAGCTTTCCGACGGTATATGGAAGTTAGAAAAAGACCCCCGGATGCTCAAGATAGAGCAAAAACAGTCCCGGGGGGTCAGAAAGGCTCCAAAAGGCTAGAAATAAGCCCCTGGGGCTAAAAAAAATTGGCCCCTGGGCACATGGCGCGCACAGGGGATGGGCCAAAGCCCCTGGTCTCCTATATGACCAGTCGCCATGCATATATGCCCGTGGGGGCTGAAAATACCCACCGGGCGGCGGGGTAGCCGGGCGGCGACGGCGGTCGTGGGCGGAGCGGTGCTGGGGCCAGGCGGCGGGTTGGAGCGGCGGGGAGCAGAGGGCGCCGGGAGGCAGGCCGCAGGGGCGACGGGGCCACTGAGGGCGGCGGTGGGGGCCGTGGGGACCGACAGGAGGCGCGCCACCGGGGGCCGGGCCACGGTGGAGCGGTGGCGGCCCGGCGGTGGCACCTGTGGAAATGCACTGCGAGCATTTTTAAACGCAGAAAAAACCTTTAAAAAATGAGGTTTTTAATTTTTTTTCTCAGTTTTCATGCCTGTACGGCACTGGAAACCAAATTTTTTTTGCCTCAGGGTCAAGTTGTCCAAAATGGACAAACTTTATATGGATTCTAGGGTTTTTGGGCCTTTCGGACGCAACCGTGAGGTCGGTTTTGGTCCAAAGTGCCTCAAAAAACAAAGACCCCTAGATCCAATAAAAGACATCGAAAAAGATTTTAAAACCCTCTGTGCTTCAACAAAATAGGAACAACGAACATCAGGAGAGCTCTGATACCATGTTAGATTTGATAAACAACAAATCTACCCAAGAACACCTGCATGCATGACAGTTACAAGGCAGAAGCAAAAACAAAAAGAAGAAGAAATAGCTATGGCGGCCAAAAGGCCAGAGACATGAAATCCATGTTGCAAGAATAAAGCTTCTATTAACAAAAATACTGAATACAATAATCTCTGTGTGAAATGCAAAGGAGTGAATCCTTATAAAAGGAATCACGAAACCCTAAAGGTGAAAACCCTAGAGAAATATAAGCACTGCCTAAGTATAACTTAAGCATAGAGTAAATAGACTAATAATTAAATGATTTAATTATTAGTTATGCTATGACTACTCTAACACATTCGCCATGCGCAAAGCATCCTCAAGGACTTGCTTATCTCTCGGGGACAATTCTAAGAGCTGAAAGATCAAAATTTGAGCTGGGGTTCTCTGCAATTTATCAAAAAGACTATAACTTGACTCAGGATTGACTACTGGTTTTAAGGTGACATTCTTGGATGCCACTTGCTTAGGTTTACTTATTTGACTTGAATTGGGCCCTCTAATGATGATGAGACCTTGACTTCGCGTGACAACATTGAGGGCTTGAGACGACCCTCTAGAGTTAGGACCCCTTAGAACCACAATGGGTTCTTCATCAAAGATAGGAGGAGATTCCACATCTATATCATAACCATAGGGATCTTTACCCCTCATCATGTTGAATTTTTCTTCTACATATTCCAGCATGTTGATAGTATTCTCAGCATCTGTGTAAGTGTAATTGATTTAAGCTTTGTCATTCTTAACTTTAGAGGTTTCCCCCTTTTCATACTTGGGCAATGGTTCTTTGAATGCCTTATGATCGATGTTGGTGTTCAATCCATCTCTCTTAAGTTTGCCACTCTCAATGAAATCTTGAATAATATGCTTGAGTTTCCAGCAGTTTTCAATGTCATGTCCAATACCATTGTGAAACTTGCAAAAGGATTTCTCATCCCACCAATGTGGCTTAAAATCAGGTATATAATGTTTCCCGGGATCTTGAGGATGTGCAAGGTTGTTGGCAATGAGTGTTTTCAAGACATCCTCATATGATTCACCAAGTTTTGAAAATTGACGTCTTTCTTTCTTAGGCTTATCTTGGTATCTTGGCTTGCTCTCTTGTTGATTAGATGTATTGAGCTTCATGGCTTGAACACCACTAGACAAGTGGAGCACAGTTTGATCTTTGGGTTGGGAGGAGTCCACAACTCCATCATTGACCACTTGTTTTTTCCTATTCCAATGTGGTTTCTTCCCTTTATCCTTGTTAGGGTTGTTGGTATTTTGACCATTGTTGTTATTGTTTCCATGTTTGGTCAAAATTACTTGTTCTTTCAAAACATCCACAATCCTACATGTGGTTTCAACCATGGTGTCAAAGGAATCAAAAACCATCTTCCTAACTTCATACCACATTTCGAGAACCAAGTTGCTAACAAGGATGTCAATCTTTTCATTTTTAGGAATGGTCCTAGGGTAGTGAGAGCATTGTTGTCTCCACCTTTGCAAAAAATAACAAAGGATTCCCCTTGATTTTGCTTTAAGTTACATAAGTCCAACATGGTGATAGATCTTGAAATATTGTATGCAAAGTGCTGAACAAATATGTGAACAAGCTCTTTGAAAGTCTTGAAGGGAGGAGTTATGTTGGTGAACCATTCCATCGCTTGACACTTAAGACTCCTTGGGAACAACCTCATGAGGTATGAGTCATCTTGATGGAACTCAAAACTTGTGGTATAAAATTGGCACACGTGATCATGTGGATCTCCATTTCCATCATATTTTTCATATTGAGGGATCTCAATCTTTCTAGGGAAATATTTCATGTTAACACTTTTGTCAAAAGGATTAGGACAAATTGAATCCAGTGAGAACAAATTCTTAGGTGCTAACATTTTTTCCATCATGCTCTTAAGTTGTTTGATCTCCTCTTCTTGAGATGGCCCTTGCTTCTTAATCTTTTTGTCCACATCAAAGTTGTAGGGGACTCTAGCACCCTTGTTGATCAAACTCTCTAGGAACTTATCTTTGTTTTTCTCTAAATATTTCTCCACATACTATTGGAAAAGTGGATCTTGTTGCATTTTCATGAAGTCTCGGTAAGTGGGGTCAAAACTTGAGCTACTACCCCCATACTGTGAACCATGATGAGCACGTTGTGAAGGTTGTCTTGAGTTCCTAGGAGGTGCTCGTCTATAATGATCATGTATTGAAGCCCTTCTTCCTCTAGGGATAGGAGATTGTGATGGCGTTCTTGAATGTCTTCCACTTCATGGAGTCTCAGGAGGATTGGATGGAGGAGGGTTATTTCCACCACTAACATGCATGTTATTAAATTGGTCATTAAGTCGCTGAGCCAAGAGTCTATCTTGCTCCTCTTGGAAGGCTTTCTTTTCCATTTCCAACAATGTTTGTCTCTCCAACTCTAGGAGTCTAAATTTATCTTCCTTTTCAGCTTGTTCATCTAGGAAGGCTTTCTTTTCACGCTCAATTCTCTTAAGTCTTTCACTTGTGTATCTTGAAGATATTTTGAGCGGTGAACTTGGTCTTGAATTTCTAAACAAGTTGTTGGTATAGGTTTCATTTAAATGAGTGTCATAAAGATCATCCTCTTGGTTTTCATGTTGTGATTTCTCATCCTGATAAGCTTGCCTCTTACCTCTCTCAGATCTTTGGTGTGCATCCAGATATCTAGTTGAGATAAGGGGTGAGACTGGTTGACTATCACGAGAGGAACCACCAAATGAAATAACATCTCTATGCTTCACAAATATGTTATCAAGATGTTTATCCATGTCTTCCCTCTCTCTCCAATTCATTGTGTAACTCATATCCATATCTGAGTGAGAAGATGCTAAGGGGGTACCCAACTCACTAAGGTGACTCTTGGAATCAAACCAAACTTTTGAGTTGTTCCCAGGTGATTGATCAAATATGGGTTCTTTTCCCTTACATTTTTGGCGAGTTTGTATTAAGGGTAATTGGTTGAAGACCACTTGAGGTCATTTTCCTTGATTTACTTGATATCTTGTTGTAACTGACATGAAAGAAAAGGTACTAGCTGATATGATGACCCTAAGATACATTGGTACCAAACTAGGATAGTAAAGGCATTCACTTGTCCAAAAGAGAGGTGATAAGATAGAATATTCCAAGAGGTATAAATCAACACTGCCACAGAGATGCCCAATAAATGGGTGAATACCCTAAAACATATGGATTAGGAGGATGAATTACCCAATTTATATTGATTGAAATTGAATTGGTATGAAAGTGAATGGACAAGAGACTACCAAAACTCTCCAAGTGTGTTATCAAAGAATCTAAAGGTTTATCTTCTCAACAAGGATGGTTTCTAGCTCACCAACTCCAAGCAAGGTCACTTGTGAAATCAAAGGTTACTAGTTCAAGAGGTCAAAACATAAGAATCCAAAGTGTAAACAAGCTTTTAACAGCGGGGTAAATGACTTAATCTGATTTGGATCAACCAGGGAAAACTGAAAATGATAGGACAACAATCAAGCAAGTTGGCAGATGACAACAAATAGCAACAAAAGAAAGTTTTTTTTTGCGCGAAGGATATTCAAACTTTCTGCACCTAGGTGCACAACATTATAGACATTGTGTACCCCCCAAAAGTGGCCCAAATTTATGGAGGGTGCCTATCTATAGAAAAGATGCAAGATTCAGATCTGTGGTCGGCCTAGGTAAGGTTAAACCACCGAAATATAGTAGGTATATAAACCCCCTACTTATCATTATTTTGGGATTGATCCATTCATCATCTATCAAGCAATTCAATTCAATATTCAAGCATTTAAATCTATATAGGAAAGCAATTAATTCAAGAGTATTGTGCAAGGAATTGGACAAATCAAGATCAACAAGAAAATCAAGGCAATTGGAGTCAATTCAAGATCTATCAAATTCTTAGCATCTCAATCAGCCAAGGTGGTTTTCTCCATGGATCTAGCTTATTTCTCCATTTGAGGTCAAGTAAAGTAATTTTCATCAAGAGGAGCCATTGCATTTATCAACCTACCTATCTTCTTCTCTTCCTTCTACTCATTTAATCATTGGCAAGTTGCAACATCTATCACACAAGGTTTTGTCTTTTCATGACTTCCTTTTTGGTTTTTATGTTGAGTCAAAAGTATTGCATAACTATATTTGATTACATTGAAAGAGGTAATCTTCATCGTGAAGATATGAGATACTTTATTTAGATCTGATCATTGTTATATGTTTGCATACTTTATTTTTTCATATTTCTATGTTGATTCCTAGACAGGGGTTTGACTAAGGCAAACCCCTCTATTCAACTTTCTTTCCCATTTTTCTATGTGCTGGTATAGGCCAAGAAGTTGTGTTTCAAGATCCAGACTTCATAGACCCTGACATAGATCTCTGTTAAATTTGGGACAAATTCATTAGGTGTGGAATATTCCAAACATTATACACCCTCAAAAATAGACTCAGATTTTTAGGACATGTCACAAAACAAGTTACAAAGCCCAATCTAGAAGTACAAGTGTTTCTGAGATTTTGACACTTGAAAAGATAGTAGCAGAACAACATATCCTTCTTTTCTCCAAGGTACACACATTTAAATTTCCATTTCCTCTTTAGCATTTAAAGATTTAGATAATTCAATTTGTCTTTTTTTTTCTCAATTTCTAAGCAATAAAAATAATAGAAGCCCATAAGACTCGAATCCAATATTTGCACCACTTCATCTTCTTTTGTGGTGTTGATCTGATTTGACTTGAGGAGGCTTTGTATTCCAATGCACCTTGTGAAATTTGGGGAGAGCTTAGATCATATTAGGTGATCTCCATTTGCTAGTGTACAACATCATATCATCTTCAAAATTTACACCACACACATATTCTCGAATCCAAAATATGTTCTCTCTATCTATACATAACTGATTAACTTACAAACATATATAGTCCTAGAAAAACATGTCATATTGAATACAAAATAAAGTGTCTTATGATATACAATGAAGATCAACACACTAGCACTGGACCTAAAGGATATGTCGTACATATGAGAAACTCATACTACACTACCATAGGACCGAAAGGTAGGTCTTACATAAAATAACCATGTTACATAGCTTAAGCACCAAAATATACATATGTTCTAGAAGTGATGGGAACGTCACAACCAATACCATGTCTTGATCACTACAAAATTCAGTGCCAACCGAAGGGTAGCACATAGAAGTAATGATCCAATCGATTGAATACAACTATTATACAAAAATTCCTGACACATTGCATGAATGACCAAATACCAAAGGATACTCAGAAAGAACTCTGAATATATCAGTCATCTAAACTAAATCTATAGGATAAACAAAAGGATATATCATGATTACCAAACCAAGGATAACCATCCACAATATATGTTACCATATAATACTACATAAGATAGATCGATTATGTTTAAGGTACTCGAAAAACAACCAACTGGTACACTAGTTCTGACATCAATGACAAAAATGCCTATAATAATTATCTCAACAATATCCCCCTTTGGCATTGATGAAAAACAACAATAATAGAAAAAAACCAAAACCGTTCAAAGCATCCAAAAGCCAAAAAATCCCCCTAAGTTAAGTAGTTCCATTTTGAATTCTATTTTTCTTCTTCATTTTCTCCCCCTTTTTGCCAACAATGACAAAGGGCCAAATCATCTAATTAGATCAAATTAAAATAGCATATTTTACAATATTTTTTTGTTGTACCTTTCTTTTATAATTGGAAGATTCTTCTTCCAATCCACTACAGAAGAACTCATCCTTGCACATAAATTGTCATGTAAAACCAATGAATAAAATGACGATGACCAATCAGGGGACCAATAATAACTTTTATATTCCACCACATTAGAAAGAATTCCAGAAAGATGTTTTAACTAGACCTCAATCAAATCCTTCACCAACTATAAATTTTTCACTAAATCCTCCCTATGTATCTAAAAACACAATAATTCATCTTGTAGCTCACCAACTCTGATTCTTTGTTTAGTATCTTTATGAAGAAATCAAAATTCTAACCAATGTTGTTCAATTCAGATTCAATACTCTCAATTTTTCTTCTAAAATTATCAATAGTTGTAGGCCACCAGAGATAATACCGGTACATATAATATATCTATTTCACACATTCTTTTGTCTCATGATTATATTTGGACAACCTCTAATAAACATTAGTACATTTTATCTGAATTTCATCTCTAAAGTTTCCACCTTTAGAATATTCCTATAGCAACCTTTCCTCAACAATTTTTAGTAAATCATCTGGTAACAAATTAAAAATAGAAAATACAATAATACCTTTACTCAACAAATGACCCAACAACACATCTTCAATTTTAGTATTGCGACCAGAGGAGAAAGCACACCACATTTCACCAATTTTGTCTAGCTCTCCTTCTTCCAACATTGTCTGAATAACATCCAAATCAACAGAACCTGATTCCGATGGGGACACTTCATCCTTTTCTTCCTTGTCTTCCTCCTCTTCTTCTTCCTCTGATAAGGTGATAATTTCCTTTCCTTTTGCACTACTCTTCATTTTCTTAGGTTTCAGAGGGGAACCACCGAGCTTAATCTCCAATTCTTTCTTATCGGAGGAGGAGCCCTCCTCAATATAGTCAACATGCATAGCATCATACACAACTACATCCATCACAAATTCATTTGTAAATATCATAAATATGCTTTGCTTGCATCCAAATTATCCTCTAAACTCTTCAAGTACATATAAATCATTTTTCCAATAGGGATGTCAAGCAATCAATCCATGATTTCTTTAATCGGTATCGATCTCAGAAATTACAATACCAGACACATAACTAGAGATCCAAACTAGAAGGCATAACCTTCAGTTACTGACATATTGATACTTTTAAATAAATTATCTAACAACAAATTACACAAAAGAAACTACATATTTTCCCTAACCATATTGTGCGCCAAATACACAATAATATAAGTATTACCTTCAAAATTGTGGAAATATATTTTATAAGTAATGTCATACGCAACACACCTCACAACCAGATCAACAAGGGTATTGATCAGTAGAGCATGAGGGTCTTTGTTGATGCCAGTAAGTTCTTGCACTTCATTATATTTTACTTTCCTCTTTCCTAGTATCTATAATACTACACAGACCAATAATTGCCTTAATTACCTCCTTTGTAATCACATATGATTTGTCCAATATCAAGATTCCATCCTTGAACTGACTCAACAAGAAAACAATTGACTCCTTTTTTGCAAACCAGGGAAATTCTCCCCAAATATCCAGACTCAGAGTACGAACCATCTGCAATTTGTCTACCTTCAATCCTTCTTCCATATTCCTTATACTTTCACAATCAAATTCCTCCAATTCAACCCTCATCAGTGTTTGTGGAACAATTTCACTAGACTGACGAACAACCAAACTTGATTCCCTCTTCACAAATGATCTAGTTGTTTAAAAATTCAGAAACTCTGCAAATACTTTGTTTTTCTCTTCTTCGCTGAATGTGAAAATGATTTGAAAATATGTCGCCTGCAATGCCCCCTTCCTATTGGTTTTCTAGGATTGTAGATGATTCATTTCCTTTCTCATCTCTTCCTTAAATTATATTTTTGATGATTTGTAGCATCAGTCGAAATAATCACATTATTGAAATCATATGTCAAAGATTATTATTGGCAAAATTAATAATATAATAATATGTATGCATATCTATTTAATAAAGAATGGCTTCCTTATATATATATATATATATATATATATATATATATATGCAAGTGTAAATGTGAATTCATTATATTA
>MU225150.1:1475264-1489594 GCA_018584345.1 Thuja plicata | reverse complement strand
CTAGTCATATGCATTGTTAGAATACTGAATTGTTGCTACATTCTTAGTTCATAATCTCATATAGAATAATTTTATTTTGCAATAGAGTAATTTCAATTTCTAGAATAATCTCATTGAAATCATGGCATAGTTTTAATCTCATTTCTAGTTTAAATGGATCATTTAGATTAATCTTGCATGTTTCAATTCTAGATTCATAATTGCATTGCATTCATGGAAGCATAAATCCTTCATTCTAGATTAGTCTATGGTTGTGAGACTCTTGTTCTGAGAGCTATTTCGAAACCCCGTCTGGATAGAAGGCAACAGGTCGAATCATACAGACAGACATGATGAATAATCTCATATTCATTCTTGTGTGTATTTGATGAAGAAGGACTATGTTGAAGTGTATGGTTGATTAGTAAGGCCAAATGTACCACATACAAGATTTGTTCAAAAGTAATCAAAACAAAATACTTTTTCCAATCATCCACCGATTTCTTGTAAGGCATCAATTTTTCATCCTTGGTATTATATTCATTATTGACTTGATTGATGACTAATTGAGAGTCCCCATAGACTTGTAATTCTATGACATTCCATTCTAAGGCTATCTTGATACCTATGACCAAAGCTTCATACTCTGCAATGTTGTTTGTACAAGGAAACAATAACTTGTAAGATTTTGGGATTGTGTAACCTTGTGGAGTGATCAAAAGAATGCCTGCCCCACTACTATTTTGGGTATAAGATCCATCAAAGTATAAAGTCCATGTCTTAGCTTCCACATTAACAATCTCAGAATCAGGAAACTCCACTTAAATTGGATGTGTAGACTATAAAGGATATTTGGCCAATTGATCTGCAATAACTTGACCTTTGATTGTTTTCCTATCCACATACTCATTGTCGAACTCACTAAGCACCATTACCAATTTTGCAATCCTTCCAGTTAGAGTTGTTTTGCTAAGTAGATATTTCAATGGATCAATTTTGGCTATTAGCTTCACCTTATGCATCAACATATAATGTCTTAACTTTTGAGAGGCAAATACCACTGCTAGGAAAGCCCTTTCCATGAAGCTATAGTTTAATTCATATTTGATCAATGTTCTACTCAAGTAGTAGATAGCTGTTTCTTTCCCTTCATTATCCTCTTGTGCCAATAAGACTCCTAAAGATTTTTCCATTGCTGATATATAGAGTAATAAAGGTTTGCCTTGAATAGGTGGAATCAAGATGGGTGGATTCATCAAGTATGTTTTCAACAATGTAAAATCTTTATCACACTCCTCATCCCATGTAAAGATGGTGTCTTAATGTAGCAACCTTGTGAATGAATGGCACTTTTCCGCCAATTGAGAGATAAACCTCCTTATAGATTGAAGTCTTCCCTGAAGTGACCTCATTTGACTAATATTATTTGGAATGTCCATGTCCATTATTGCTTGTAATTTTTCAGGATCTATGTCAATGCCTTTTGCAGAAACAATGTACCCTAGGAGTTTTCCAGATTGTACCCCAAAAGCACACTTCTTTGGGTTGAGTCTCACTTTGAATTGTTCTAGCCTTGTAAAAATCTTTTCAAGTATGGGTAAGTGATATTTTCTTTCATGTGACTTAGCTATAATATCATCCACATAGTCTTCTAGGAAGGTGTGCATCATGTCATGGAAAATGGTAGTCATTGCTTTTTGATAAGTTTCTCCAGTATTTTTGAGACCAAAGGGCATCAAATTCCAACAAAAAGTACCCCATGGGAATGTAAAGGCTGTCTTCTCTTGATCTTTAGGTGCAATGTGAATTTGATTATATCCACTAAATCCATCCATAAGTGAAAACATAGAATGACCGATAGTTAGATCCACAATAGCATCAATGCTAGGTAATGGAAAGTTATCTTTTGGGCAAGCAAGGTTTAAATCTCTGAAATCCATGCAAACTCTTATGGATTTATCATTTTTAGTAACTGGTACAATGTTGGAGATCTATTCTGCATATGCAATTACTCTTATGAATCCCACCTTGAGTAACTTTTCCAATTCTGCTTTTACTAAAAGGGCTACATGTGGATGCATTTTTCTCAATTTCTGCTTGACGGGCTTAACACTGGGTTTCACATTCAAATGATGCATTATCAAACTTGGATCCAATCCAGGCATGTCGGCATATGACCATGCAAAGTTGACTTTCTTTGCTTGAAAGAATTCAATGAACTCTTTCCTCTCCAAGGGACTTAAAGATGTTGCCAAGTGAATAAATTTGGGATCCACTTCAGTACCAATGTTAACTTTTTCTATGGGTTCAATGAGTATAGGTGATCTTTCATCTTCATGTGCTGGTAAGGTGTCCAACCTCTCTTCCTTAGGTGTCACATTTGGGTTTTCACCTTCGGAAACATCCTTTATTTTTACTTTTTTTGGGTCTAGCACTGCCACATGGTGGTTTTCACCACTAGACCTTCTCATTTTTTTGTATTTTTTCTTTTCATTTTGTGGATTGAGAGGTTGAACACCTGCCCCTATCATCATGTCTAGAGTGAATTCATTTATGGAAGAATTTGGTTCAACCGCATTTAGGTGTAAGGCCATTGCATTGTCATTTCGGAAGTATAGTAAGTCATTTGTCTCGGAAAGATCCCAATCAATAAGTTCGAGGTGCATTAAGGACAAGGATTCATTGGATGGATTATCATTTGAAGGATTTAGGGACATGACTTCGTTGGATGGTTCATACATTGTATCTTCAAGGTCTATGACATGTGCCTCTTCAAGATGATCCATGGAAGTAGGATCAAAATCCTCTTCACTAGAGACCTCTAAGATTTCCATGGGAAAGAAAGCGTGTGGATTAAACACTAGGTTAGAATCTCCCACCCACAAAGGTACCCAAGATTCACCTACCCATTGATTGTAAGGAGGTTCTTGTTCTACATTAGATTGTTGAGGTTCACTTGATGTTTGAGTAGAAGTCAAACTTTGAGTCACATGCTCTTGATTCTCAACTTTTGGAGGAGTTGCATAAGTGTGAACAACATCAACCTCTATGTCATGACAAGATTCTTTGAAAAAGGAATCCTACTCATAATCCCTAGACTCATCTTCACTTTCGGAGCCTACCATGTGTATATGGTCACAAAAATCATGCATGGGACTTGAACTTTCCCTTTATGTTGAAAACCTATGCCGACTTTCTCTTCTTTTGTTCTCCAAACTAGTATAGGTTCTAACTGTAACACCCTAAAATTGGTACCTTACAATTCCAACCAATTTTGGTGTGTTTTCTCATCATCAAAGTCCTATTTTACTAGGCAAATTCTCTTCCTAATTGACTTTAATTGACTTGGTCTCAAATGCAGAAAATCTGAATTTGCATAAATCTCACATTATATTAAATTCCTAAATTATCAAGGTTTATTAGCTAAAAATCCCTATGATTAATTAATTTAATTCTAAAGTCCTAAGTGATTTCAAATTAAATTAATTCCACCCCCTTTAGCTAATGCACATCAAAAAGGAATTGAATAGTTATTTAATTATTAGGATGAATTATCCTCAAAGAGGAATTCCATAATTCCATGTGAAAAGCCACTCATGTGGAAATAATTCATTCTTTTAATTGAATAATTCCTTCAAAAATTGTCTCACCTTCCCCCATGGAAATGAAGAGTCAACCATTTCTTTTCAAGAAACTCTTTATCCCCTTCTCAGGTTGTTCTATATTATGGGCCTCATTTTCTTCATTTGGGAGGATGAATTGGAGAGCATCAAAACTATAGTTAAATTTTACCTTGTCTTTATCATCTTTTCAAGATTTTTTTCATAATTAGCTATAGTTTTATTTGGATTAGTAACATGTTGCATTCTAACATAGTTTGTTTACATATCTAATAGCTCAATTCTATCATCTTTCAAGCTTTCTAGATTAGATATGCATTTCAATTCTTAGATGGCAATTGTATCTCATATCAAATGGTTTCAATTTAAAGTTTTATCATACTTTAAAAATCCTCCATTTTAGCAATGGTCAAGGTTGTTGGCTCTTGTTCAGAGAGTAAATTCAATATCCCCAACTAAATAGGAGCCAACAGGTCACTTCAATCAAGTTTGTGAAATGGACAATTCATGTTCATCTTTTCAAATTCGATGATTGAGTAAGGACTATGTTGAGTTTGTGCCTAATTTAAGAGGTCACATTCAAGCACATAACATTTTGGCACCCACCGTGGGGTAGAAAAAATGATTTCTGTCCTCACTCTCAAAATTTTCTAACAATAATTTGAACTCTGTTGCATGTCCATACATCACTGGTACAGAATCTTGTGCAACATTTTAGATCAAACCGCGTGAAGTTTTGCTCCCAGTAGCACTCTCTCACGCGAGGAAACACAAATCTCGCGCAGGTCCCTGCACTTTCTTGCGCCCAATGAAATACTTTCTCACGCGAAGTTTTACAGAAAGTCATTTAATTTCCAGAATCTGCAATTTGATGTTATCATTTTTTGACATTTACTTTCTGCTGTTGATTTCATGTTTCTGATTTCTGCTACAACATAACAGTGTTCTGCAGGTCACTTGTCAAAGATCATAAAAACTTGCTAACGGTTTTCTTGCAGGACAGTTGTCAAAGGCATATTAAAAATGTTGTGCTTGTTTACTATTTTTCATTCACATAGTTTAAATAGGGCTTTGTTAAAATTTCTTAAGGGTCCTGATAGAAAAGTAGAGGAATAGGCTCTTCATTACATGGAAGTGATGCCCATGGATGAAACCAAGACCCAGATGTTACTAGAATGATGGATACTTGGGAAAGTAGAGCAAGATAGTGAATCTTTAACACATCTACTTGTTAGGGGATTATGCTCTTCTCTCTTTGAGAGAATCAGAAACCCAAAGGCTTGTGGATTTGGTGGAGTGAACCTATCTCGGTGATGAACATGTCTCCTGAGCAGCGCCGCTCCCAGCCTTGCTTGCAAGGGTGTATGACTTTCAAGTGTTGGTGTGGCTGCGAGGCCCCAGCTCTATATCAAAGGAATTGAAGGTTATTGTGAATGGAAGTCCACTAAAAACTCTCTTAGTTAGATGCCTACCCAGATCACCTCCAAAAGAAGACATAATCTGTGCGCAATGAGAGGGAAGAAACTCTCCCCTAGACTCTTGACATAGGTATGCACCTGGATGCTTGAAGTGGTATATGACACTGGCCCCTTCTTTAAGGGTAACCTTCAAACATATATACTTAGTCCTTGGAAACACCAAAAACACGGGCGCTCTCTCGAGGGTGACACTGCTGTGTGAGGTGCACACATACGCATAAGACAACGGGGCACGAATTTTGTCTTCTCCACCATTTTTTTTGTAGGGATAACTAAGTGTTTGTTTTGAGTCTTATACTATCCAATAATGATCAAACAAAGACTCCCATGATTCTGCCAAGTTACTTTTTCCTTGGTAGAACTGTTTACGACTATTGCTTGTGTCACTATTGCTTGATTGAAACTTCATGCTTGTTAACGAGTGCTTGTGACCTTGAAACTGAGATTGCTGATCTGTATCATCATAAAAATACCCTGAACCTAGAAATTCTATCAGAGAACAGTCTTGACTGTGTCTCAAAATCTAGTTTTTGTCTCAAAAACTGAGTCTATTTATCAAAATCTGGAGTTTTCTCGCGCGAGATTTTAGAAACTAAGAACTTCCTCGCGCGAGCTTGCATTTTCTCACACGAAGTTGAGAACTTCCTCATGTGACACAACACTTTATCATGCAAATATGTAGCCTGGTGTCCTAAAATAGTGAGATTTTTCCCATTGATTGGTGAATTTTTTTCCTTATCTGACTTTTGTGTGGGATCTAATTTCCCATTTCCCTGTTGTCTGCAGTCTAAAATTGGTTGTTTTGAGTTGTGAACTGACCAATTCTTACTCAAAATTGTCTTGTCTCTTTGTCTTTGTCCTATCTTTTCTGTGTTTTTGTACCTTGTGACATGATAGTCACATCTCGGCTGTTCTAGCCACACTCTTGACGATTCATGCCGGGTGCATCTCACACCTTGGCTGTTCTAGCCTGTTACCTCCTTTTTTGTTATTTCTAGACACAAAGTTCTTAGTTGGATCCTAAGTTTCCTCTTGTTTCATCTTTGTCTATGCCTATTACGACTAGAAGCGGCAATATTTTTCCCATAAGTGGTTTCAGAATAGGTAGCAGTAAACCTCGTAATCAAGGAAAAGGTCATTCTAAACCCATTGTTCAACTTGATAGTCAAGAGGGATCCTCGTGTTCCTCTTCCCTATTTAGTATAGATCTGAGTGCAAATCAGAAACTAGTGTTCCAGCTGTGTTCTAATCCTTTGTTTCAAGATTAGCATAATCCATTTCTTTCAGATCAACAAGGCTTCAGAAAGTCACCTGTTTGGGTTGACCCTATTGCATCATAAAGTCCAAGATCTGATTGATAACCAGGTTATCATTGTGGAAAATCATAAAAAGCATTCGGATCAACAGGCATTTAAAGATCCCTTTCCTCGTCACTAGAAAGGTGAGTCTTCCAACTCTAAGAACAATAATGCCAAGGTTAACTACGCACATGCCACTTATGATAATGTCATCAACATGGTTGAACCTGTGGAAGTGGAGTATTGTAATGTGATTACTACCAAGGGGAGCGGGGATGCTTCTAAGCCTAAGACCCCATTTGTCTTGAGAGGCCCTGGGTCTCGATTATCTGAATCTAAAACATCTCAAGATTGTGTGAATGTTGTTACTAGATCCCGTGCTAAGATCACTATCAAGGGTCCTGACCCTCCTGTTACTACAACCACACCAAAACAAACTATGGATAAAGTTGTTTTTGGCTCTGCC
Source organism: Thuja plicata (assembly GCA_018584345.1). Classification (NCBI taxonomy): domain Eukaryota; kingdom Viridiplantae; phylum Streptophyta; class Pinopsida; order Cupressales; family Cupressaceae; genus Thuja; species Thuja plicata. Next base: position 1,482,753 of record MU225150.1, on the reverse strand, counting down.
AACAAGACCATGAAAGTGGTCCCCACACCTTCTACTGCTGGTTACAACATTCTAGACCTGTTGCAAAGAAACAACACTCAAATAACCATCTTTGAGTTGTTGAAGATCTCGCCTGCTCACAGGAAGATTTTGGATAAATCCCTCATAGAGGCTAATGTCCCCAAAGACATCAATCTAGATCAGTTTCAATCCATGGTGGGTGACTTAACTTCACCACATTATTTTTCCTTCTCAGAAGAAGATGATCACTCAATTAGTCACCCACATAATGCTCCTCTGCATATAGAAGTCTTGATTGGCAAACAACCAGTCCGCCGTGTCTTCATTGATAATGGTGTTGGCCTCAATATTTGCTCTTCTCACTTTCTTGCTTAGCTAGGTTATGATGAAGATCACATAGATTCCCGCCAAAGAATTACTATCAAGGCCTATGATGAAAAAGAGAGAAAATCTAAAGGTTTAGTCGTGCTACCCATTCGGGTTGGACCGGTTGAAAGAGATGTCACATGTCAGGTGCTAGACCTTCCTCTTGCATATAATATCTTGCTGGGAAGACTGTGGATCCATGAGATGCAAGAGGTTCCCTCTACATACCATCAATGCATTAAGTTTCCTTTCCAAGGCGTAGAGGTGACAATTCCTGCTAGTATGGGCTCTTCTTGTAATGTGCTCACTCAATCAGTTGATAGCCTTGTTCTGACTAATAGAGAATACATAGAATTTTGTGATGCCAAGCTCAGAGACATGGAACAGACCTTGAAAATCATAGACATAGGCATGGGGGGTATCAAATAGAACCTGTGCTATCATTAGAAGCTCTACCTCCGTCTCCTCGTTCTTATGGGAGACCTTATGAGAACAACAGATCTTCTACTCCTCCAGAGATTGTTTATGATGGTTCCTTTGTACGAGCTTCTACACCATTAGAAGATGAAGATGAGGAAAGAGCTATTAAAGCTTGGCTTTGCAAAGGAAAGAACATATCTGAACAGACTGCCCCGACTCGTGAACTAAATGCCAACAGTAAAGGTCTTAAGATTATGAAACGCTTTGGGTACAAAGGGAGTGGCCCAATAGGGGTGAATGGTAATGGGTTAGTTGAACCTATTAAAGCTATAGATCAAAAGACAAAAGACACAACTAGTTTAGGCTTCAAGAAGATCCCGTTCCATCTAGGGATTAACAAATTTGTGCCAAAATAAGATCCTTCACCAGAACCTGAAGGCACAGCTACAATTGACACCATAGAAGATAGCTCTGATGAGGATTGCTTTCCTTATCCCATTCCTCCAGACCTGGTAGCATTCTTTGCTGAGCCAGATAATTTTGTAACGCGTGCCAGTACAATCGAGATTGACAGCGATTCTGATAAAACCTCTCCATTTGATGCACTAACCTATAAACAATGGAAATTGTTACAAGATCCTAGTTTCCAAGGTGAACGATACATACCACTAGAGTTTCAAGAGCAGTTGACACAAGAACAAGCTAGTGTTGCAAGAACTCCCAAACCTTCATGGTGCAAACACCCAAGTCAGAGTTTAGACACAGATTCTCATGAATATGAGTTCAACAGTTTGTCAGAAGGATCTTATGAAAAGCTTCTCGACATAAGTAAGGGGTCTAGTGAAAGGTCTAATGAGTCTGAGTCTATAAATGTTAACATGGCTTCTACTACAGTCGCTAGGATTCAAAAGGATTCGAACACATCTTTGGATGAGATCAATTTAGCTCTCAGCTTACTAGTCAACGCTTTCGATGACTATACCGTGAATGCACTTGAACCCGTCATGTCTCTTTCACTCCAACATCCTGAGTTAATAGACTGGAATTCCCCTACCACATCCAATGAAGTCCTTACATTCCAGAATGACTATGCTCTAGCCTACTACCTTCACGTTGTTGAACCTGTAACATCCTCCACTAGTGAAGAAAGTGTCAACATGACCGAGGCTGATATCAAGTATCTTAGTCATAAAATTAAAAGAAGAAAAAATAGGCGCTCTGATGGTGAAAACCACATTGTGGCAGTTTCAGAGCCAAGAAAGTAAAAATAAAAGACGTATCCAAAGGTGAAAAACTCTCTGAGGCACTTGAGGATGAGATACTTGATGTGCTTCTGAGTCATTTCTAGGAATGCTCATCGGTGCTAATTGAACCAACTCATCCGGTAAATTTGGGAATAGACGAACATCCATACATTATTCATGTGGCCAAATCATTATCTATAGAAGAACTTAAAGAATTCATAGACTTCTTCAAGGAGAAAAAGATAAAATTTGCATGGACATATTCTGACATGCCGGGTGTAGATCCTGATCTCATCATGCATCATTTGTCAATAGCTCCAGGTGTGAAACTAGTCAAACAAAAACTTAGAAAGATGCACCCACATGTGGCTCTATAGGTCAAGGTAGAATTGGAAAAACTTCTAAAAGTTGGGTTCATCTGAGAAATTGATTATTCAGAGTGGATCTCTAACATAGTCCTAGTGACTAAACATGACAAATCTATCAGAGTCTGCATAGACTTCCGGGACTTAAATAAGGCCTGTCCAAAAGATGATTTTCCACTGCCCAATATTGATATGATTGTTGATATGACAGAAGGATATGAAATGTACTCCCTAATGGACGACTTCTCTAGCTACAATCAAATCAAAATTGTGCCAGAAGACCAAGAGAAGACTACTTTTACTTGTGCATGGGGTACACTCTGCTAGAATGCTATGCCTTTTGGTCTTAAGAATGTTGGAGCCACCTATCAGAGAGCTATCACTACCATATTTCATAACATGATGCATAAGACAATGGAGGACTATGTGGATGACACGCTCGCTAAAAGTATGGACAGGAAGACACATCTCACTAATCTAGGCCCTATACTAGATTGTATGGAAAAATTTAGACTGCGTCTTAACCCTAAGAAATGTGCATTTGGGTTTACTTCAGGAAAATTACTTGGTTACATCATCTCTGTGAAGGGAATCAAGGTGGATCCTACAAAGGTGCAAGCTATCATGGAAATGCCTCCACCTCACAATATTAGACAAATTAAAGGTCTTCAAGGTTGGCTTCAATCTATCCGGTGTTTCATCTCGCAGCTAGCTGACAAGTCACAACCATTTATGAAAATTGTACATAAAGGTGTGACTTATGAATGGAACAAAGAATGTGAACAAGGCTTTCAAAAGATCAAACAATATCTAGCGAATCTTCTTATATTAATGCCTCCTATTCAGGGGAAGCCATTGATCTTATACATCTCAGCTATAGAAACATCTCTAGGTGCTCTATTGGCCCAAGAAGACTAAAATAATAAAGAAAGAGCCATTTATTACATCAGCAGAACATTGGTCTCTTATGAAATGAATTATTATGTTATTGAGAAAGCTTGCTTAGCAGTGGTGTTTGCTTCCCAGAATTTACGACACTACATGCTGGCTCACACTACAAGGCTAATCGCAAAAATTGATTCATTACAGTACTTACTCAATAAAGCTACCTTCACAGGTAGACTAGCTAAATGGGTCATGCTCCTTAGTGAATTTGATATTGAATATGTTGAGAGAAAAGCTATCAAAGGGAAAGCGATCACAGATCAGTTGGTTGAGGCACCTATTACAGATCATCAACCATTAAGGATTGAGTTCCCAAATGAGTCCATCATGCTTCTCACACATCAGAGATAGACCATGTTCTTTGATTAATCATTCACCCAGTAGGGGTCAGGTGCTAGAATTTTGTTCATTACACCTTAGCAGTATTCATTACCAAAGGCATACAAAATGATGTTTCCTTGCACAAATAACACTATTGAGTATGAAGCTTTGATCAATGGATTAAAGATCGCTATTGAATGGCGTGTTGATGAGCTAAAAGTCTTTGGAGATTCACAACTGGTTATCAATCAAGTGAATGACATCTATCAAACAAAAGATGAAAAACTAGTGCCCTATAAAAAGATGGTTAACGACCTTAAGAAATAATTTGCACATGTTAATTTCCAGCAAATTCCAAGGGCAGATATTAAATCAGTTGATGCCATGGCTACTCTTTCTTCTAAGTTACAAATGCCAGAAAATGATTTCAGACATGAATTCCTAGTGGAGATGTTATGCTACCCTGCCTATGATTCCCCTGACTCCCGGATGATCTGTTCAGTCATTGGACATGACTCATCCCACTACCACCATATCTACTCTTATCTTCATGGCCAAATTATTCTTGACACATATACTCAAAATGAGAAATGTCATTTAATCCACAGTGCTTCATGGTTTGTCATCGTAGCTAATGACTTATATAGATGAGGTCTAGATGGTACCCTCCTTAGGTGTTTAGAACCTGATGAGTCCAAGTGCACAATAGAAGAGGTACATGAAGGCGTCTGTGGGTCTCACTCAAATGGTTTGACACTAGCTCGTAAACTTATTAGAGATGGTTACTATTGGTCAGATATGGAGAAAGAAGCTACATAGTTTGCTAAGTCTTGCAAACAATGTCAACTACATGGTAATCTGATTCATGCTCCAGCCAAGGAGCTTATTCCCTTCATTAATTTCTGGCCATTTCAACAGTGGGACTTTGACTTAGTGGGTCAGATATATCCATCTTCTTTGAGAGGACATAAATACATCATTACTGCTACAGACTATTTTACCAAATGGGTTGAGGCAGTACCTCTCAGTGTAGCTGATGGCAAGTCTGTAGCCATGTTTATTCTAAACTACATCATTTGTAGATATGATGTACCCTCATCTATAATCGCTAAAAATGGGGGGCAATTCAAGAACAAAGATCTGAAAAATTTGTGCACTAAGTTCAAGATTATTCAACACTAGTCTTATATCTATTATCCCCAGGGTAATGGCCAGGCGGAAGCTTCATACAAGATAATTCTCAAGATCCTACACCGTACAGTACACAAATCTAGATGAGACTAGAATCTCCATATTAATCTAGCTTTATGGGCTTATCGCACCAGTATACAAACACCAACAGGGGCCACGCCCTTTGCTCTAGTTTATGGTGTCAATGCAGTACTTCCTATTGAGGTTGAGATTCCTACCTTTCGAGTCTCTCTGAAGAGTCTCATTACTGATGATGATATCAGAATATCTCGACTATAAGAGCTTGAACTACTAGATCAATGTCGGAAGGTGGCGTTCGATCATCCCCAAGCATATCAGAAGAGAATATCTAAAAGCTATAACAAGAAGGTTAGACCAAGAGACTTCCAAATGGGTGATCTTGTCCTGAGAGAGAACCCTAAGAATCAACAACATCAGATTTAGAAAGGAAAATTTGAGCCAAACTGGCTTGGTCTGTATATTATTACTGCGGTATTTGGGTCTAGCGCTTACCAACTATTTACCACAGAGGGTGAACAACTCAAAGAGCCTATCAACGCTCTTCATCTAAAAAAGTTTTATAGTTGAAATGTCTTCTGAATGCTCATGTACATACTTTATTTTGAGAAAATCTTAAAAATTGCAAAATGTCCTAAAAAAATGATCATCTTAGTGAAAACTTGGCAAACAGGCGCTTTGATGTATCTATTATCTTGGTGAAAACTTGGTAAACAAGTGCCTTGATAATACATAAAAAATAAAAATAAAAGAAAAGTACAAAAAATTAAAAAACATGAAAATACAAAAAAAGAGAAAAAGAGAAAAATTTGCCATTGATGAAAACCTGGTAAACAGGCGTCATGGTAGCAAAAATAGAATTTCTGCCAAGATGGTGAAAACCTGGTAAACAGGTGCCTCTTGTTCCACAAGGCTCTATCTATCGCAACATCTCTTGGCTTTCTTGCAATTTTCTCTCCTGCTTTCCTGCTTCAGCTTGCTTTCCCTCTTTAGTGCGCTTTCCTGCTTTAGTTTGTTTGCTCATGCATTTGCTCTCAGTCATCTTCGAGATTTTGCTCGACTTCACATGGATTGAAACTGTTCACACTCAAGGGCATCTTCCTTTTCTAGGGGGCATTGTCCTATCTTTTGGAGTCTCTCTCCTCTTTGCATCAGTCACCAATGGTTCTCACTGAGTCTTCATACTGATGCCTAGATCTCACATTGATCTTTATGCTTGAGAATATTTCTGGCGTCATTCACTAGTGCTTCTCACTGCGTCTACCTACTGTCACTATATTATTGAGATTTCTCACATTGATGTGCTATCTGCATGTTCAACATCAATCCATTCATCACTTGGGAGCATGGCTCCCCACTTCTATCATATCTTCGGATTACACTCGAGTCAGTAATCTTGTCAGTTCTAAAGGACAACTCTCTACTGACACAAACTGGTGTTTCTCAACACCCCAATCAAACAATGTTTTTCAACACTCTCTTTGGACACATCTGTGTTTTTCAACACACATTGGATATCACAACCTAAACATCTCTTAATAGAAATAAAACACATTGCACTCACAAGCACAACAGTGTTTTTCAACACCCCAAACACATACACATTCGTAAACTTTGAAACATGCTGAGTTATGATTGAATCTCTTTTTGTATGTTGTCTGTTCTCATGAATTTCATTGATATTTCCTTTGTCTAGACTGCTTGTGGGTGTGTTTTTGATGATCAGACAACGTCAAATAAATAGGGTGTATGTGATAAGAGCTTCTACATTAAGGTGGAAAAGCCTCACATCCCTCAATCTTGTTTATTTGTACGGCAAGAGGAGGTTAGAACTATCTCCTTGATTGTTATTTCTCTATTTGTTTACTTGTGTACTCTTACAATATCAAACTGGAAACAATGTTTAGGTCACCTTGGCTTTTGTGCCCCGGTGCTTATGTTCATTTCCTACATTTTATCCAATCAAAGTCATATTCATATTCTTATGGTCACAGCGGCAACAGTGAGAATTGTATTGACTCCGATGTTCCAAAGTACTCGATGATGATAATTATGCGATGAGTCCAACAACCAAGTCCTAGGATTGCATTTAGCTTAGGCTTGCATTCACATTTTAGGCTTGCATCATGACAATTTTGGTGCTCTCTTCATTGTCTTCTCATTCTTCGAAGGTCCTCATCTTTTATCCTGGCTTCCTCTTGACTGCACAAGTGTCCGGTCCTCGCTCTCGATCTTCATTCGTATTCTTTTGGTTAGTACTTGTTGTATATTGCAATATCCTTCATGAGATGATTAGTACCATTGCATTCGTTGCATTACATTCATTTACAAAAAGTGCATTTCCATACATTCATTTGCATTTATATATCCATAAACATGTGCATCCATTATAAGCATAAATCATTACATTCATAGCATGTATCCATCTAACATCTATCATCACATTTCATTCATAGCATTTATCAATAAAAACATGTGCATAAACATTTGCATATTAATCCATGACATACATTTATACATCTAATCATATAAGAAACATCTCATAAGACATACAAATCTAAAGAAATATATAAACAAGTACAATGATGCCAAAATCAAGCTCATATATATATATATATA
>MU225150.1:1450659-1468718 GCA_018584345.1 Thuja plicata | reverse complement strand
AATTTGAGTGATTGAGATTCAATTATGAAAATGAGTGATTGAGATTCAAAGTTATGGGTGATCCATGTGCTTTGTGTTCTCAATTACTATTGGTTGCTCAAATTATGTTGAAAGATATTTAGGATTTATTTAATTCCGTCAATTAATTAAATTAGCCATGTAGGGGAATAGGTTGGATTTAATTTTTGACTTAAAACTATACAATTAATTGATTAAAATCAATTATATAATTTTGATTGATCCCTCTTAGGCTGATATTTGATTATTTGATTTCATTATTATTTAATCCTTTGATTTTACTTTGATTTTGTCCAATTTTCTTGATAAATGTCCATTTGAATGATTAAGAAACACCTAGTCAATTTTAGGTGTCTAGAAGTGGTCTTGAATGTCGTTTTCCATTCATCACCTTCCTTCACCCTGATTTGGTGATAACCACTCTTCAATTCCAACTTGGTAAAGTACATTTCCCCTCCTAGGCAATCCATAAGATCCTCTATCCTAGGTATAGGGAACCTATACCTTATTGTGATAATGTTTATAGCCCTTGAGTCTATGCATAATCTCCATTTTCCTCCCTTCTTGGATGCCAAGACAACCAGGACTGCACAAGGGCTAGTACTCTTCTTGATAAAGACTTGATCCAAGAGTTCATGCACTTGTCTAGCTACCTCCAAGTTCTAATTAGCATTCATCTTGTATGCTGCTTTGTTGGGAAAATATGTCGCTGGCACAAAGTCTATTTGGTGACTTATTACCCTCTTAGGTGGTAGGGTTGCAGGAGTGCCATCACTCACTATGTCCTTGCACTTCTCAATCAATTCTTTCACCTCTGGTGGTAATGTCTCCTTCACTAATTTTTCTTCCTCCTTGGGTCTTAGCACAATGGCATACCCTTCACTCTCATCATCTTTGATGTCTTTCAGAAACTGTTTGCCACAACACAACATCACATTAGGAGGCTTTGACTATGGTTCTTCATCCTCTAGTAAAGACTGAATTTTGAAAGTCTTTCCTCCTTTCTTTAAGGTGATGGAATTCTCCTTCCCATCATATACTACCCCATTATCAAATTGCCAAGGCCTCACAAGTAGAAAATGGCAAGCATCCATTGGTAGGATGTCACAAAGTAGTCTATCCTTGTACCCTGCAATTGAAAACTCAACCCAAGTTTTCTCATTGACCAACACACTTTGTGCTTTGTTGAGCCATGTCACCTTATAGGGATTCACATGGGGTATCTTGTCTAGCTTGAGTTTCACCACTGGCTCTTCTGAGATGATATTATCTGTGGATCCAGAGTCCACAATTACTTTACAAACCTTACCAAGAATTTTGCATCTAATTATAAACAAGGCCCTCCTATGTTTGGGCTCATCCTTGTTTGGTTGCCTTATCAATACTCTTCTAAAACATCAATTTCTCCCCCATATTTGAATCTAGATGGTCAATCTTAGGGGTTTTGACACTTGAAGTGTCCTCATGTGCATATACTACGCTCTTGTCATTGTTTGTTGTAGAAGGTTTTTCAGGACATCTATAGGCTGGATGGCCTAATTTCCCACAATAATAACACTTCATGGTTGCAAAGTAAGAACTACTCCTACCTCCTCTTCCTCTGTTAGGAATACCATGATTACCCTTGCCTTTGTTATAGCCTCCTCTTGAACTTCTTTTAGTCTTTTTCTCTGTCAACTTGTTCTCTCCTTGTGACCTTTGTTCACTACCTCTGCCTTGGTAACCTCCTCTTTGACCCCTTTGGTCTCTCCCTGTTCCTCTATTGTTATTGTTTTTTTTGAAACTAGAATCCCTTTTCTTCTTGTTCTTATCCTCCACCCTTATATCCAATTGATGACAATTCTAAATTGTAGTTGGTGTCCATAGGATAATCTCCTCTTGGTTGTTCCACTTCAATCCACCCAAGTATCTAGCCACTTTAATTAACTCCTCTTCTTACAATTTGGATCTTAGACACAGTCTCTGAAATTCCATAGTATATGAGGCCACATCTAGGTCTTTTTGTTTCAATTTTTGTCTATTTCTATGGAGTTGGATTTCATAATCCTTTGAGAGAGAATTCTCCTTCAACTTGGTCACCGTGGCATTCCAATTTGCTATTGGTTGCTTTCCCATTCTTACCCTCTCATCTTGAAGGTATTTCCACCAAGTCAAAGCTAACCCTTTGAGTCTAGACTTGTCCACTTTAATCTTTTGGGCTTCACTTATACCCTCACACTCGAAATGATTCTCCATTGCTTCAATCCAGTCCACGACTGTCTCAATATCCATATTTCCACCAAAAAAAGGTATTCCTTCCAAAGCCTTGCCACTTAATGCTTTTATGTATTTCAAGAAAGGTTCCTCATTCAACACTGGGTCTAGTTTGGGGATGAAGTCTTCCTCTTCAACCTTCTGCTTACCCCTACCATTGGTTTCAGCTTCAAAGTCTTTCTTCCTAACATCATCTGCTAGTTCTTCCATCTTCAACCTCATTGCTTCCAAGGTACCTTCAAGGAGTCTGTATTTCTCCTTTTTCTCTTCCATGTCCTTGGATAATTGTGCATTTTTCACCATCTTTGTAGAACCACTAGATTCCACCTCTGACATACACAATCCCAAACCTTTAACTTGCTCTGATACCAATCTGATGTATCACTAGCCTTGCTTCTCCCTAACCTCCTCTAGGGTCTCCTAGGTTACTCTATTGACTTACTAGGGTTCTTCCACCAACCCTATGCTCCTTAGGATTTTTATCACAAGCTCCTAATCCCTTCAACTAGTGAACACCAACATGTAGAACAAAACACTTCATGCTTCTTCCTAGACCCCAAATGGTCTTTCTTGCTTCATTTTCCCAAAATTCTCCAACTGACCCAAATTGATCAGAAACCATTCCACAGAGAGAATTAGGGTTTCCAATATGTTTCTAGGATCCTTTCCACCACCTGCAATCACACTTTTCATTGGAACCCTAATCGAGTTCCAAGAAACACAACAATTTCTTCCCAAATAGGGCTACAAGCTGCAATTAGGCCTATCTAGGCTCTATTTCTGTAATAACTCACAAAAAGTCTTAACAATCATGGAAACAAGTGTATGATCCTAATACCCTTTATCAAAACACTAGATATTTTCTAGGTCTAGGGTTCTCAAGCTGTCCATACAACTCTGCCTATAATCAAGGCTAAAAATCAGGGTTTCATGGCTTTCAAAACCAGTCTCAAAGAAACCTTGTTCTTGCTATCAAAAAGCATTCACCAAACCTTCCCATTAAAATTGGGATCTCATAACACATCACCCTACTCCTCACCAATATTTTATTGAAGCTATGAATGCTTTCAATCCACCAAATTGGCTCTGCAACTACTGGTGATCCCTAGCAATGCCTCACTGGCTCACCTAGGGCATCACCTTAAAAATGGCTACCATACTTTCCAGGACTCCTCCTTCACTGTATACAATGTACATGGAGTCACCTTATATAATCCAAGAGCCCGTGCAAATTCCATGGTGGAAAATGGATCTACGACCCCATTTGTTCACAGTGCTCAATTCAGGACAACAACAGTGCAAAAAACAAAAGATTTTATAAAAGCAACTAAAACTATTGAATCTAACAAAATACCACCACAATAAGTCTTAATACCATCTATATTACTCAAAAAAAACCTTAAAGAAGTTTATTCAATCAATTAAACTATCTGATCTTCACAAAATACACAAACTGTAAATGTTATTCCAATACACAATCCGTACACAATATGAATTCAACTTGCCAACCCTTCCAAAAGCTCAAGGATAGCCTTATGTAGTTTACCAAGGCACTACATAATCAGTTTCAGACATTTATGGAACTAATCCCATCAAAGTTGCATTCTTGCAACCAATGTTGTCAATGTTGTCAATGATAACATTGACAACTTTTACAAGTTTTTGGATAAGCTATCCAAACTTGGTCTAGCCTTGTCCAAACTTGTCCAAACCACTAACTAGGGTGTAATAACATACAATAGGGCCTCTAGTCCCTTACTTGACTCATTGGGTATCAAAATACCAAAAACACCCTATTGGACCTAAATGGACACAAAAGTCTCTAAGGACCTATTAAGGTATCCTATCCTCTACTAACACATTTCTCAAACAAAAATAGGACCGACATGTCCTCTTATTATCCTAGTGGTCTAGCTAGAACCACTACAAGCCAAAACATCAAAGAAGCCCTAGGTTACATTGCATCTTCTAGCCTACCTAGGTGCTCCTACACCACTCCAGGTATGAAAGCTCTGCAAGGTAATTGGACCAACTATAGGGACAAGAATGCCCTCTGCACTTCTGGCTCTACGAAACCAAGGCGGGTACACCTAATCTAGATAAACATTCAACTCTTTACAACTCCTTATAACTCTAGATTTAAACAACATATAATGGTAATAAAGTACTAAATGCTAACCACACACTCATTGACTCTCCATTACCATGTAAGACAACAAACAACAACCACAAAACATAAAAAGGAATTGAAATGGTTTTGATGTTTAAAGATGGGAAGAATATAGCCAAACCTATCAGACATATATTGATAATCCATAAAGGATCAGAAGTTGTCATTAGTATATAAGAAAACAATTTTGTTGGTCAATGATCGCCGAGAGATAACACAGCGCAATGATCACCAAAATACTTGAGCGTAGTGATCACTGAAATGTTTGAGCATAGTGTTCACTGAAAGCACCAGTCAATGAAGACATCACCGAGCACCAGTCTACTCTGAGAGACAACATTTCACCAAAAAAAGTGGATTGAACCTACACGTTAGCTACAACACTTTAATCTTTAAAACAACTTTTTGTTTAGCTAGACAACCATTTCTTGTGGATCAAGAACATCATTAATTATGGATGTCATTAGTTAATTGATTGTGTGTGTTATTTTGTGGTTCCTGCAGCTGCAACACAACACTTCAATAAGTCATTACATTAGTGAAAAACAAAGGTTAGCAAGCATATCAAACACTAAAATTGACCTATTTCTTCCTATCTAGGAGGAGTATGAAAAAGCTATAATTGTCCTCAGATTATGCATTTTCCAGTGACATATACAATCCTAGAATGAAAGATTCAAATGAAACTAATCTACATGCTCAAGAACTATGCATTTTAAGCACTAAAAATGGAAATTATAACAATGCATAACATGAAAGCTATAATGCAATGTAAATTTCTAATAATATGAACAGAATTACAATGCTTTCAACAATCCAAAATCAAGGCCCATTGAGCTTAAAACTCATTCAATTTATAGAAGAAATTAGGAGTGAGAGGAGAGATAGGGTCATCAAATGCATGTGTAAGAGCATTAATGAGGGATAGAATTTATGAGGCATGGTGAGGGTATATGCATTAATGATTTATTTATGAGAGATTTAATGAAACATGGTTAGGGTGTAAGTCCAAGCTTGAGAAAGTGGACTTTGAGGGAAGGAGAGCATGAGAATGTGGACTTTTTGAAATGAGTTGAATTCCTAATCAAGAGTTTCAGAATGTGACATCATTAGGAAGTGGGTTAGGATGGGATTAAGATTAGAATTAGGCTTAGCATGGGTCAAGAGGTTGGGATTAGTTTGAACCCAAGAGTTAAGATGGTTGAGATAGGTTAGGTTAGGGGTTAAAGGGAATATTAATGAAATGAATTATAAATAATATATTCATTCAATAATAGGAGAAATTAATTATTTAAGCTTTTGTTTGCTTTTGATAATTAATTAAGACTATAGTCAATTAATTAGATTAATTAGGCTAGAGAATTGGCTTTTGCAAGTAATGAGGTGTAATTAGGATTTTATTTAATTCCTTTTAATTAATTATCTTAGCCATGTTTTTGATTTGTTTTGATAGAATTGAATTGATTTGATTTGATTGGCTAAGACAATTAATGTAATTTAGTGATTAAATCACTTAGGAGATTAAATTTGATTTGAATGAATTATGCGAGTAATTTTGAAGAATTGTTTTGACATAATTGGGGTTATGATCACACTTAGGGAAAATAGGGTCTATGGTTAGAGAAAACCAAATTGGGGTGGTTACATTTGCCCCTCTTTGAGTTGATGTGCGAGCAACGCATTGATTCAAAGAAAGTTTTCGATGTTGACTTCAGAAAGTTTGAGAATTTTGCTCATGATCGAACGAAATGCCTGATAGAATTGACTTTGAACTTGATCGAACAAAGGTCAATAAGAAAAGATCTTAAAGATACAAATTCTGAACTTAGTTTTCGTCCAAAATTTGATAATACCGACTTCAAACTTGATCGAACAAAGGTCAGTACAAAGCTGTCAGGAGCTTTTAATAAGAATCTAAGAAAAAGTAGACATAGGATATCCATCTTGTGAGAACCAAAACCTTCAATCCAACAGTCCTGACTTAGTCAAGGAACTGTCATGCCTTTAGTATTTTGATGACAAAGTCATTTTAATGGTGTTTTGAGCAAGAATTTGATTAATTTTAGTGTGATCATGCCCCCTCAGGAATGAAATCGAAGGGAAGAATACAATCCCTCTTTTGAAATGATGTATCACTTGCATGGGTCGGTTAGATCAAGAGAGAATGGATTAGAAGAAGTGAAGAAATGAAGGTGTGTTTAGAGAAAACACAATGGTGCCAAGTTAATCATGTGAAAATGTGAATTTTGAGTCTGATTAAATGATGTCTGACCAAGATTTTTAATGAATAATGTGCAATTTGATGATATAAAACCTGGAAAACTAATTGTGTAAAGCTTGTGAATCATTGGCGGAACATATGGAGCAATTTTGCATTCTCAGGAGTTATCGTAAAAATTTTACTGCATTGTGTAGAACAATGTAGGCGTGCTCGATTTCATTTCTGATTGATCAGAAAGAGAACAAAATGAGTTTCAATTTTCTGGGTGGAGTTTTGGAGCTCCTAAATAGCTCAAAAAAGGCAAATATATAGGCCCAAATGTACCTTTTACTCACTCATTTTCACTTTTCACCTTAGTAATTTAGAGAACTCTACAAAGAAGATGGTTGTCCCCATGGAGAAGCATCATTTTGAGCTTGGCCATCGACATCAGCATCCAGCTGACTACCCACCTCTGGTAAGTACCTGAAAACCTAGCTTTTGAAATTTTTCAGTTTTCATTTTCATGCAGTTTGGTGCAAGTTATAGGCATTTAAATTTTGCATCGTATCCAGTATTTAGTGTCGCATCCAGTAAATCTCATGTCGCTTCTAGTTTTGCCCCAAATTCTCACGTCACTTTCGGTAAATCCAGGATCGTACCCTGTTGTAGGATTTTTAGTTGCATGTTGTAGGTTTGGTTAAGGTATTGCAATATTTTGCACCCTGTAAAAATAGGGTCGCACGCGGCATCCCGTGTCACATCCTATGAAAAATGGGTCACATCCCAGATGCCCCATTGCATCCCAGAAATTGGGGCTCACATCATGTAAAGAGGATCGCACCCTGTAAAAATAGAGTTGCATCTAGTTGTTAACCTACTGAGCTTCCCAGTTTGCCTATTTTTGTCTGTCTGATGACCAAAATACTTAGCTGATAGGGTTTCTTATCAGTTTCCTTAGATAAATTGCTGATTTGGGATGTTTGTGTAATTTTTATATGTGAACAGGTTCTATTTGAGGTGGTTTCCTTCCGTAGTCCATATCCTGGTCACATTCTTGTGTTAGCACAAGCGTTGACGGGTGACGAGGTTGAGTTAGTCACCTGTGTAGGTTTATATTCTTTGAGAGATATACCTGACATCTGGGTAAATCAAGGTTTGTTGACTACTCTGGCCGAGAGATGGCATTCAGAGCACAACACCTTCCATCTCCCCATTGGCGAGATGACGGTCACACATGAGGATGTGTGGTGGATACTTAGAGTTCTGTTGATAGAGCATGAGGTTCATTTTAATTCTACTTCTACCATGTCGATTGCCACTGCACGATGCTTCTTTGGAGATGATATGATCTCTCATTGATACCTTTCATGGGATTACATGTGCGATCATTATGATCATCTGCCTGTATATTTAGCTAGTTTGATTGGAGGTATATTGATGTTGAACCATGCACAACATGGATTTATGGTGGGTTGGGTCAACATGCTGGAGTAGATGGTAGTTGGGAGATGGATATTTGCATGGGGTAGTTGTATATTGGCTCATATGTACTAAGAGTTACATGAGATTGTGTACCATTATTCACAGAGCATGACTGTTGGTATCCTAGTTCTTTAGATCTGGGCTTGGGAGCACATTCCAGTGACACGACCGATAGTTGACAGGCAGCGAGTAACAGAGTAGCCTTATGTATATATGTACTCTGGTTGGATACAACAGCCCCATCTGGGCAAGGTGGAGTATTGGTGCCGTGTTTTAGATGACATTACTAGAGTAGTATGGCGACCATACCTTGATTGTGAGGAGTGGTTATCTGATAGGTGCCATATGCCTTATTTTTTCCAAAGTAGGTACTTGATTGGGCATTTTCACTCATGAGTGAACTTATAAATTCAGAGCCCTCAAATCTAGAGGAAGCCTTTCAACATCAAACTTGGAAGGATGCCATGATAGAAGAGTATAAATCCATTCTCAAGACCGATGTCTAGGATATTGTATCCAGACACAAAAACAAATCAGTGGTCTCCTCCAAGTGGTTATTTAAAATCAAACATGCAACAGATGTAAGCATTGAAAAACACAAGGCTAGGTTTTTTTCAAGAGTATTCTCTTAGAAAGAAGGTATTAACTATGAAGAAACAATTGCTCCAATTTCCAAGTATACCTCAGTTAGAGTTGTAATTGCTATTGATGCATCTAAGGGATGGAAAATTCAACAAATGGATGTAAAGACTTCCTTTCTAAATGAAGTGATTAAAGAAGAAGTATACCTAGAGAAAATTGAAGGATTTGTAGTGCATGAGAAACAATCCCATGTCTACAGATTGAAGAAAGCACTATATGGTCTCAAACAAGCTCCCTGAGCTTTGTATGAAAGGATAGATCATTATCTATCAAAACTTGATTTCTCCAAAAATGACGCAGACCCAAATCTTTACTTCAAGGTAATAGATGGAGAAATGTTGATTATAGTTCTTTATGTTGATGATTTATTAATTACAAGAGAATATTATCTCATCACTAAGTGAAAACAAGATCTAGCATATGAATTTGACATGAAGGATTTAGGAATTCTTCACTACTTATTAGGTTTAGAAGTATGGAAACATGCAAATGCTATTATCCTAAATCAAGGGAAGTATACTATTGACATCCTAAAAAGATTCAAGATGATGGATTGCAAACCTATGTCTACTCCAATGGAAACAAATCTGCACAAGTTAAAAGAAAAAGCTACTGACTCAGAACTTGTAGATCCTACTCTCTATAGATAAATAATTGGATCTCTAATGTACTTGGTGAATACCATGCCAAATATATGTTATGCAGTGAATAAAATTAGTCAGTTCATGTGTGAACCAAAGTAAGTACACTTAGTAGCAACTAAACACATCTTAAGGTATCTCCGGGACACAATTAGACATGGGTTAAGATATAAAGATGTAGATCTTAACTTGCTTGGGTACATTGATTTAGATTGGGATGAAAATATTGCGGATCAAAAAAGTACCTCAAGATGTTGCTTCAATTCAGGATCAATTATGATATCTTGGTTCAGCAGAAAATAATCTTCAGTTTCTCACAAAAGCATAGTATATTGCAACATCTGTGGGAGAACAAGAAGCAATATGGTTGAGGAAGCTTCTAGTTGGATTATTCAGGAAGCCAATGGAACCTACCACCATCCACTATGACAACTCGAGTTGCATAAAACTCTACTTGAACCCAATATTCATAACATATCTAAGCACATTGAGATACCTTATCACTACATTAGAGACATGGTGAAGAAATGTAGTTGATTTGAGGTATATTAGTACAAATGACCAGACAACATACATCCTTACCAAGGCTCTTGTGAAAACGAAGGTAGAATACTTCAGAGGTAAGCTTGGTGTGGTTGTAATCACTGAGAATGGATCTCAACATCTTTAAATCATTGTACTAATGAAATATTTCTATAATTTTAATCACGAGTGTTGTTTCATGACTTTATGGGCCATGTGTACATCATTAAGAAGTGACAACTTCTAAATGATTATCACTTGTACTTCTGGAAGTTATTGCAAGGTGACGATCTTACAATAATTTGACCTTCTATCATGATGGATATCATATAGTTTATATCTAAGCAGATCATGATAGATCATATCTTGTAAATCAATATCAACTGAGAGATAGATATCATCACTAGTTGTATTGTATAGATATATCACGGAATCATCTATCACTTTTCACGTTACTGATATAATTAGTCTTGGAAATGCATCAATAATGATTATATAATGTTATACTTGGCCACCAATGAGTTTGATAATTATTAATAATATATATTAAACGTTCCCATGTATCACATCTGGCTCATTTTATGCATTAATCACTAACTCTGTAACACCATAGTCTTATGACTCCACAATCTTGTGTCCACCCTCTATATTATTGTATACCATTTCTCTCATAGAGATCTTGATTATTTTTTATATAGTCTTATGCAACCTCCTGAATACTATCGGTGATGATTGTCGTCTCCTCTTCATGAAAAATGAATGATTGGAAATGCAAGTGTGAGCCCCAACAGAAAAAATATCTAATAGTTTGAAATATTCAATGTTCATCGATGACTAGAAAGAACTGCATCAAATTTATCTACTACTTCTTGTAGAGGCACATCACTCAGAAAATATCTGATTAAACTGTTATTTGCAACTCCCATGATTGTTTCTAATCTCCAGATGCAGGCTGACTGTAATTAAAATGTTGATTGGGATTAGATATCCTC
This sequence comes from Thuja plicata, assembly GCA_018584345.1. Classification (NCBI taxonomy): domain Eukaryota; kingdom Viridiplantae; phylum Streptophyta; class Pinopsida; order Cupressales; family Cupressaceae; genus Thuja; species Thuja plicata. The sequence continues at coordinate 1,457,795 of MU225150.1, read as the reverse complement.
CCATTCTATCTCTCATTTCCTTATTCACTGACTGGATTGCTGCATGCCTTGGTGTCGTTCTTCTGGTGTGTATTTCGCTGACGTGTATCCCCCTCAATCCCAATCAATGCTCCATATGTGTATGCAGAGGAGAAGCTGTTTGTTAATTAATTAATATTATTTACTATTATTTTCTCATTTTTATATTAACAAATATTTTATATATTATTAAATGTAAATATATAATATTATATTATATATATAATATTAATGATAATATTTTATCTTGTTATTATTATCCATATTAATAAATAATATATATTGTTATTTTCTATTGTTAATGGAGTATTACATATTAATATATGATAATATATCTAATTATATTATTTTTCAATTCTTATTTATTAATAAGTCTTATGTCGAACGGGGACATCACATCATCAATTATATCTTAATTGCTCATGATTATTTCCCTTCAAAAAGTACGCAAATGATACCAGGAAAATGTACTTCAAATTTTCATTGGTCACATCAAACCTAATTACTCCAAAAAATACGCCATACCTTTTTTTTTATCGGTAACAAATTTTGAATTTATTAAAAATGTAAAACGGGAGAAACTTGGCCCGAACCAAGGGTGGTAACACCACAAGGTACCACCAACCCAATACAACTGAAGATTCATAAACACCAAAAAAAAAAAGTAGGTTGAAGCACACTAAGTTTTTGCATCATCCTTAGAGTGAGATCTAAGGACCATTTCAAAGGATGTTTTCTTTAAATTCCTATCATTTTCCCCTTCACCTTGTGCCACCCATCTTCAATAATGCCAGCCTTCCTCTGCCAATCCAAAGGTGTATCCTTTGATGCACTCACAGCTTCCACCGAGTGTGAAATCGCACCCTGTTCCGGGTTACCCATAGGCTCTGAACCAATGTCCAAACCAAGAGACCCTGTTGTTCTACATTTCTCCCTTCCTTCTGGGCTAGAAAAACCAATGGTTTGAGAAGGTTCTTTAGCCTCACCAATCAAATCAGATTTTCCTTTGTGCATCCCAGGTGGTGCAGCTAGAGAAGGGGTCACAAGAGGTTCAGGCGTCGATTCCTCAGCAAAAACTTGAGAAAAACTCCTTTCCTTTTCACTCTTTTTCTTCTTCTCAACTGTATAAGGTTGTTGTGAAACATTTTTCCACCAGGACTCCCTCTTTGGCAATCTGTCTCTACTACATTGTGCTGCCAAGTGACCCGTTTGAAAGCACCTTCAACATCTGAAGGGAACCCCTTCATAATCAAGAGGCTAAACCCAACATCCTTTCGAGGATTTAATAGAGATTTCTTTAGGCAGTCCCTTAGAAATTTCCATTTCTACCATAATGTGGGCAAAGGTTGAATAAAGGAGATTAGAAGATCCTTCATCGACCATCGGAAAATCCCCTATCAAATTTCCAACTACCTTTAACAAAGAATCAAACCATAAGTATAAGGGGAGATTGGGAATCCTTACCTAGAGAAGGACTTTATCAAAAACTTCCTTAGATGGGTAGAAGTCAGAATGCCATGGTTTCAACATCAACATGAACTTCTCCTCCCAGCTTCAGAAGTGATCACATAGAAACTTATTTCTATCCTGAATATTTTCAAAAACAATAATAAAAAACCCTATTTCCATAGGGTAAATTTGAATGCATCCATCCAAAATGGGCTCCCAGTTATCAGAAATCCATGCATGCAAATCATGGAGGCTTGGCCACAAACCTATAAAGTGTCCAATCGCTCCCAACTTAGAAAAAATAGAAAGGTTATGAGAAATCTCCTCCTCAACCTCTGCATTCAGTTCTACAGCAATCGTCCCAGACAAAGGGATAGATGAAACACCCAAACTGCTCCCCTATTGGTGCGGGAGGCCAAAATGTTTCCTGGCTATTTGTGAAGGGCACATACCATTTCCCTGATGCCTCAATCCACCCCCATCTATGGATGCACAACCTTTTTTGTGGGCGAAAACCCTAGGTTGAAGTCCCCCGTCAAGCTACGCTGAAAACTTGTTGATCTCCGACCTCTGCCCAATCGACTGCAGCTTGCTCTCCAACGCAGTGTCAAATTTTTTAGTTTGACCGTGACCTAAGGATAAAATATGCCATACCTTTTTTTAGAGAGGGGGAACCAATATATTATGCTTTGTAGTACTCCCCCTAAGCCAAGATGGTTGGCTTAGTTACTATAAGAGCTAACACTAGAATCTGATGCCACATATGGACTTCCTTCACTTGATTTTTCTTCTTCCATACCATTACTATCTTTTGAGATTCTCCTGAAACCACAACATCCTTCTCATTTCTAGACTTTCCCAAAGAGGCAACAGATCTGCATGTGTTATCATAATGATCGGGATGATCACACTTGAAATAATTTACATTCCTCTCCATTGATTGCATCCCCGATTTGCACTGATTAGCCTTCTGACCGTAGTTATGACATACAAAGAAAATACCATGAAATATATTTTTCATCTTAACCGAATTAGATACTTGACTTTTGCATTGATTTTCCTTATGACCAAACTTGTGACACTTAAAAAATTGATTATTCTGATCTTTTCTACTCTTACATTCCATGACCTTATGTACAAAATTATTACATATAAAACAATGACCATTAAATGATAAATACCTTTGAGTATTTGGTTGTCTTACTGATGATTCTTTTCCAATGCACCATTGTTTTGAACCTTACTTGTAACTTCAGATTTAGTTTAAACTTCAACTTCTTTGACTTCACCCTTGATGTTATGATTCGAGTTTTCACCGGCGAACCTAAGACCTTTTTCTTTGTGGCTTTTCTATATAGACAAGAGTTGTTCCAAAATAGTGTTTCTTTCACACACCTTTTCTTTAGATTTAAGCTTCTTCAGTTCTTGATCTAGCTTTGCATTCTCTTCCACTTTATGTTTGATGATAGCTTTGAGAATTTCCTCAACCTTTTTGCCTTCCTCCATCTATAACTTCAGATTTGCAACATTCTCCTTTGATTCCTTCAACTCCTAGCTTACTTCTATTCATTTTGCTTTAAATTTCTGAATATGCTCCCTCGGCTTAGAGATATAAGAGTTTACTTCCTTAAGATTTTCTTTCAGTTCCTCATTTTTAGACTCTATGCATTCAATGTCATCCAACATTATCTTCACTTCTTCATCAGAGTAGTATTCTCCAGCTCTCTAATCAACCAACCAAGATATCTATCAAGTGGTCAGGCTCTATTTGTAAGGGACCAAGCTCTAATACCAATTGTTGAACAATCTCATATAACTGAGGGAGGGGTGGTGAATCAGTAAACACGATATTCAAAACATCGATAAACATGAAAGAACAAATGAAACACCATGCATAATGAACACCAAATTTATGTGGAAGCCTAAGGTGGGAAAAACCATGAAGAAGATAATTCTCATTAATAAGAACACTGGTTAAAGTGACACCATTTAAGGTGATTTTTACAATGCTCTCTACAGGTGAGACTCACTATCGGTAGGCTCGCACCAATTGGGTTAACTGCATCTAATACCTAAGTTACAACATTCACTCCCCCAACTAGAATTTGTGATTCGGTTCACTACAAAGTCAAAGTTGGTTCAAATTTGCTCAAAATTATGCCACAGTTAGGTAAATTCACTCAAAATTCTCTCAGAGGGACCTTGGAGGACTTTTGCACGAATTTGGAAGACTTTTGAATAAGATGCAGGAACCCTGAATGAATTTTGGGCAAATTTGACTAAAAACATCATTTTCTTTGACTTTTTCATTTTTTTGCCAACTTAGGTCTATTCGACCCTCCAACCCTAAAAGTTACCACTAAAAAGACCAAAAAGGTTATTTTATATGTCATTTTTGCATATATAAATTTGATGTGGTCGTTTGAATATGGTGACTTTCTAGTTGGGGCTTTTTTAAGAGGCTAAAGCCTAAAAATACCCTGTGCAACAGGGCATAGGATGCCAATAGAAAAGCTAACAGGGAATCAAAGACCCACTAAAAGAGTCTAGTTATTGGCTATAGGCATTGTACAGATTTCTGCAGGTGTCAATAGACTACTTCTAGTGAACAATAGTTTGTTACAAGTGTTAACTACTACAAGTATTAACTGTTAGAGGTGTTCACATGACTTTAAATTAGCATGAGATCATCAAGGAGACCAAATGGGACCATCATCTTATACTAGAATCATTAATGAGGCTAGTAGTATTGGTTTTACAAATGCATATATATTTAAAATATATATATTCTTGTATTGGCCAACCCAAAATGAATCCCAACCCAAAAAAGCTTTGGACAAATTTTGAACCCAAATCTCAAACCTGCATCCGTACCAGAATCCAAACCGACAACTTAGTTTAATACAAAAATAGCTATCACAACTAATACAAAAATTTATCTTACAAACAAAAATTGAACTAATGAAATTATATTTGTACATGCATGGAATCAATTATGGTGAATAGCACTGTCACTGTCAGCAGCAGACCCAAACCAAGATCTTCTACGAGTCTTCAATATACTTTTGCAAAAACTTTTTTGACACCGTCTCTACTCTATCATCAGTATTATCCTTCATCCTTCTTATTCAATTCATACACTTCTCCACATATGCATGCTTCACATCATACCATCTTCAACATTTTCACCACACACACATTCTCAGATCCAAAAGATGTTCTATATACATATATATCTGATGATATTAAAAGCATATGTCAACCTAGAAAAAAATGTCATCTTGAATACAAAATAAAGTGTCTTTTGATATATAATGAAGAATAATATGCTACTACCAAGCCTAAAGGATAGGTAACACATATGAGAAACTCTTATCGTACTACAATAGGACCCAATGATAGGTATTACATAAAATAACCACGTTACAGAGCTTAAGCACTGAAAGAAAAATATATTTTGGGACTGATGGGAACACAACAACCAAGACCATGTCTTGATCACCACAAAATTCAGTGCCAACCAAAAGAGAAAAACATAAAAACCATTCAAAGTATCCAAAAGCACAAAACTTCCCCCGAGTTAAGTAGTTCCATTTTAAATTCTAATTTTCTTCTTCATTTTCTCCCCTTTTTTGCCAACAATGGAAAAGGGCCAAACCAACTAATTATATCATATTAAAATAGAGGATTTTAGAAAAAAACAAACTTGTACCTTTATTTTATAATTGAAAGACTCTGCTTCTAATCCACTACAATAGAACTCATCCTTGCACACAAACTGTCATGTAAAACCAATGAATCAAATGATGATGACTATCCAGGGGACCGATATTGTCCGCGTCAGTAAGAGTTCCAGAAAGATGTTCTAACTGGACCTCAACCAAATCCTTCACCAACCAAAACATTTTCACTAAATTCTCCCTCTTTCTCTAAACACACAACAACTCATCTTGCAACTCACCATCTCTAATTCTTTGTTTTGCATCTTTATCCTTGAAGAAATCATAATTCTTACCAATATTGTTCAATTATTATTCAATACTTTCAATTTTGGTTCTAAAATTATCAATAGTTGCAGGCCACCAGAGACAATACTGGTACATATCAAATATATCTTTCAAGCATTCTTTTATCTCATAGATACATTTGGACAACCTTTGTTCAACATTAGTACATTTTCTTTGAATTATATCTCTGAACTTTCAACCTTCAGAACATTCTTGTAGCAACCTTTCCTAAAAAATTCTTAATAAATCAACTCGTAACACATTAGAAATAGTAGATACAACAATACCTTTACTTAGAAAATGATCCAACTCTCATCTTCAATTTCATTCTTGCTACCAAATGAGAAAGCACACCACATTTCACCAATTATGCCTAGCTCTCCTTCTTCTAACATTTTCTAAATAACATTTGAATCAACATTCATATGGGGACACTTCATCCTTTTCTTGCTTCTCTTCCTCCTTCTCTTCTTCCTCTTTTAAGCATAATATTTAATTATCTTTTACTAGAGGAGCCCCTCTTGAATATAGCCAACAATCATAGAACTAGACATGGCTACACCTAAGCACAATTTCATTTATAAATGTTAATGTTTGTATCTTCAGTCGTATGATCATTAGAATACATATAATATATGTTGATTACTAATAATATAATATATATGTTATATTATTATTAATCATATGAAATTTAATGTTTAATATTAAATTATTATATTATTATTATTCTTAACTAATAATTAATTGATGAAACATTATAAGATTGATTAAATTATAATTAGTTGGAAGAGGTATGTCCTTTCTTATAAATAATAATGAATAGACATGTCCCATGAAGGGATATGTCTCTCCTATCCTCATTCCCAATATAAATTAAAGAGAGATTGTTGCATTTGAAAAATGCATACAACATAGAGTGTTATTACATTTTCAGCTATCCTAAAAACTTAACATGGTATCAGAGCCAGACTGCAAATATAAGAGAGTAGTTTGTTGATGGTGAATGTGTGGTTGTCTTAGAAAATATAGTCTCGGTAAAAGGACCATATCTCACAAATGCACCGTTGGATTTTTCTAAATTTTGGATATGTTGGTGAAAACCTAATTTAAGATAATCTCACTGAAGCAATTAGAGAAAAAGTCTTGGATTCAAAAGTGATGATGGACTATGTACGGGTCTATGTGAAATTTCTGAAAAATAACTTTCATTAAAGAGATATTTTAATTTGTTATGATCATGGTCAAGTCATTGAAGCAACTTGTGTCAAAGATGTTGATGCATAGATAAGTATTTATTATCTTTGAATATTACATTTATCTACTCATTATATTTTCTCTCTCTTCTATATTTCTATACGTACTATAAGAGCTATTTGTCTTGATCTTTTTTTTGGAGATGCTCTTGCAGGAAAAAGAAGATTAGATTCAGAGGGAGTCTGACTCTTCAGAGTTGACTTTGGCCAAGGAGCTAAAATATTGATATCAGACTCAAAGGGAGTCTGACAATTCATCTTAAGCAATATTGGATGATCAAAAGATTGATATTGGCTCAATGAGTTCTTTTCTATGAGAGAAGTTCAAGGTGAAATCCCTTGTTACCCTCTGTGCTGAGGCATGATGGATGTCATGTGTGTGAATCCATATTTTTTAATGGGCCTGCCC
>MU225150.1:1421104-1431815 GCA_018584345.1 Thuja plicata | reverse complement strand
GGCCAAGATTTAAGGAGGCTTAGCAAATCAAAAGGGAGAGCTGACTTCCAATCTAGGGACTGCTGTAACCAATTCCAACAATTCCAGGTAAAGGTACAGTTTAGTAGCAGATGATTCACATCCTCTTGGTTAATAATATTTATTTTATTTTCTACTTATTTTTAGGGCATTAAATTTAGATTTTTTTTTTCTTTTTAAGTGGAATTAATTTGGAATGGGTGTTTAATTTTAATTTTACGAAATATATTTGAAGTTAATATAGAGTATTATTAACTTATAGAAATAGGTTTTTTTTTATGGATATGTTATAGGTTATATGTAATATCATCAAAAAAAAATCAAATAATTATTTTATATAAATTAAATATATAAATTTTGATTAAGTAAAATAATTTTATGGTCTATAGGTTTAGTGTATACCTTTATGTGACAAATATTATCTATAGGTTAGATTTCTATGATAAATCATGGAGTAAATAGTAGGGTTCATGTTATGATTATAAATATGATTAAAATTATGATTAATGATTAAAATTATGATTAAGGTTAGAATTAAAAATAGAGTTATGATTAGGGTTAGAATTAAAAATAGAGTTAGTTAAGGATTATGATTAATATGGTGCAAATATTGTGCCCCATCGCCTGACTAATTATTTTACTTACTCAAATTTTATATAAAATAATTATTTGAATTTTTTCTTGATGATATTACATATAACATGTCCATAAAATAACAACCCCAAAGATATAACGTATAAGATGTCCAATTAAAAAAAACCAACTAACTCTATCAAGTTAATAATACTCTATATTAACTTTAAATATATTTAGTAAAAATAAAATTAAACACCCATTCCAAATTAATTCCACTCAAAAAGATATATATATATATATATATATATATATATATATATATATATATATATATAATGCCTAAAAATAAGAAGAAGATAAAATAAATTAATATTATTAACCAATAATAATTAACAAATTTATTATAACTATCTATTTACTAAAAACAAAGATAATAAGAAAAACAACATATATATCTATATTAATTAATAAATATTATTAAACTAATATATATATATATATTAACAAACTATAATAAAATAATAATAAAGAACTTTAAAAAAAATTAAATTGAAGTGGGAATATTTGACCTGGGCCGGGTGCAAATATTGTGCCACATAGCCATTGCCGTCCATCACCTAACTAATTTATACATCTTGATATACATGCAAGTTTGAACAATGGTGCACATTTTTTACAATATTCAAATCATTGCATACGTTTGTCCATCACCTAACTAATTTATACATCTTGATATACACGCACTTTTGAACAATAGTGAGTATTTTTTACAATATTCAAATCATCGCATACGTTTGACTGGAAAGCTTTCCAATCATTTGAATTTTGAACACTCTAGAAAATCTCATTAAAAAAAAAAATTATCTTGATTATTTGTAGCAAACTTTTTTTAACTATTCAAATCTAGCAACCATAATAACACACAAGTTTTACAAAATCCATCCACTCTTAACATTCTATTTTGCATACTACAGTAAAAGCCTACTACAACTAAACGCCATAAAATAAAATGAAATAATTGATATTTCTAAATTTTAAAAATACCACATATGAGTAAATTTCTAAATTAATACATCATAAACCTTAACCATATCTCCCACTTCCATCCCAACCAATATGTTGGTTTATACTTTGGCTATATATATCAACATCAAGGCTTCAAAAAGCAATGCCTCAAAAATACATCACTATTGTATTTTTTTGTCTGCAATTTTTCATTATCTTTACCTAGGTCAGAAGTTTGACACTGAACAGACTACTTTTCTCCATTAACAACATTTGTTGGCCAAACACTTTACAGACTATTTCTCCATTCTAAATGTTTGAAACACAACTTAAAAGACGAAATATTGTCATGCTAAGGACAAATTGGGTACAAAGTAATTCCAGACAATATTTTTGAAGGAAAAGGTTTATCATGAGACTCTAAATACTTGAAATTCACTGCCAACAAAGTCCAAATATTGTCCTAGAAAGACAAAACTCCACTTTGGGCTCCCCACTAGATATAGCCCTTTGCTTTTGATCGTTGGAAGCAACGCATTGTTCATAAGATTCAAATAAGATAATATCTATCAGTCCACACTTCGTTGATTGGGTTGACTTGGTGAAATGGTAATTCGGTATCAAAAAAAACTAGGTTCGATCTCAGATGAATATAAAGCCCCCCTGAATTAATTTGATTGACCTCCTTCCTTACCCAAAATATATATATATATATATATATATGCCATGTTGGACACAATGTTAGCAATATTGAGTTTTAAATTTGACTTGTCGTTGAGACTTCCACTTTTAAAAGTATAGGCTTGGAACCTATAAATTAATAGCACACGAGATAAAACAGATCATGTGTGTCCCCCTGTTACTGTCCTTAAAAATGTACTTCAAATTGTACACGAGATAAAACAGATCATGTGTGTCCCCTTGTTACTGTCTTTAAAAATGTACTTCAAATTGTTGCAATATTATTATATCGCATGATAACGTAAAAAAAAATCCTCCAAAGATTACATGGAAGCAAGCAATGTCATCAAATCATCAATAAAAAAAGTTGTCCCTACAAAGATACTAATAGGCAAGAAGATCAATATTTTTCATAAAACCGTACATTGTCTCCCTGTGTTGCTGGCATTAAAGTTTCAAAAATCAACTTCTTTAAGCTTCAAAGGTAGGTTCAGAACACTTCAGTGCAACAGTAAGATATGAATGCATTCCTGAATTATGGAATGTTTCATACCAGAAAACTTGATCGGCAATGGAAATGACTACATTTCGTTATTCCCAAGAGCTCTTGGCCTTTATCTACAGAAACAAATAAATAATCATTTCTTCTGTTGTAAAGAATATCGGTAAAACATGAGAAAAAGCTTTTCTCCAATGTCGGGTCATTTGCTTGTCATCAACTGGTGATATTGATTTCTTATATGATGCATCATGTTTGAGCTTCCAGGGAGAATAATAGTGCTAGAATAAGTCAATCAAATTGCTGTTTTAACTGGAAAAATCCAGTTGATCAATGAAGGCCTAGAAGCCAACACCTTAATATTATCAGAATGATAACCATTTAGATGCTTTGTCTTGCAGCATCTAACAAAGCATTCAACATCAATCAACAAAATCTATCATGATTTACATACAAAGAGTACAACTGCTGCAACTTCGAGTGCAATCTTTTTTTGTGTACATAATGAGTAGCTGTGATCCGAGACATTGAATCTTTCGATGAAATGTGCTCCATTAGAAAAACCCGTCCATCAATGTGTTAAAACTCTTTGAAGAAAATTCTTGAAATTACCATCATAAAGCAGGGAAGCAGCCTCCTCCTAGAATGAAATGATGAAAGAACAATTTTATGCTCTGTAGAAAGACAAAACATTCACAAAATGAGAAATAAGAAAAAACAAACACAAAAACTGAATCTCATGGTAAAAGATAATCAAGCATCTTGGGGAAAATTTAAATGGGCATGGAAACTAACTCATTCTTCTCTAATCTCCTTGCTGTCGGACCTCATTCTCTCTTGGGAGGTATTAAATGGACGTCCCGGCATGTCACAAAATAGCAGACCACTGTTTTCATCAGAAAAATCATTTGCATAAGTACCAGAAGATTCCTTCATTGCCCATATTGTGTCCCGGCCTTCATTATTGTAAGGAAAATGCAGTGCATTTATATTTTTATCAATAAAATCACTTCTGTACGAGGCAGAAGATTCTTTCATGAGATCGCTTTCATAGACAGCAGAAGCTTGTTCCACTACACCCTGCTCTTTGTCACTACCATAAGACAGCTCATCAATGGTACCTTCCAACTGGCCACCACCAAACAGAGGAGGCTCCCTAAAGCTTTCATAACCACGAATTGACTGAGACCCTCTTCTTGCCCACCACCGGGTGCTTTCACCCATGTGTCCTGCCTGCCTAACAGTGCCTTGTCGAAACATACTATCCTGAAAAGTACTTGAGGTTGAGGCCACCATATGATTTCCAACTCTATCATCCCCAAAATATCCACTAGATTCTCTTTGGCCTGCCTGTTGTTGTCTACCTGATGTATGAGGTGCCAGAAAGTTGTGTTGCAATGCATCCAAACAATCTTGATTGTCCCTCGCATCTGATTCATAAAGTGACTGTAAAGTATAATACCGATCAAGCCAGTAGAGATGATCCTTTTGTTCCATATCACTAGTCCAAGGCTGATCCAATTGACCAGTCTGAACTTCCGCAGAACGAGGTCGAGGCAGAGGCAACCTCGGTGGAACCCCCTCCCTTAAGCCTGAACTGTATCCACTCCCCAAACCTCTCATTGACGGCATTTTTTGTGAAATACGATCAGGTGAATACATCTGTAATGCTTGTCTGTCCTGTTCTTGTTGTCGGAAATCCATAAGAGTATCTAGGAACTGCTTTCCCTGAGCATTTGGCTCCCAACTGGGGTAACTGCTCTTGAAACTGGCAAAACCAAATGACACATGAGAAATAATCTCTAAAAGAGAAAGGTAATTTTGTCCATATCCTACAGTGCCTACAATAAAAAAGTCACTGCACAGTGCAACAAAATAATCATATATATTTACCACTTTGCCCATTCAAATAGGAAATGCACAAAGAAACAGACCTCAGGAATGACTTTTCCATTTTTCCTTGACCGCTCCTGCGGTCTTTAGATGTATTACATGGTGATCCATATTTGCTGTTCCCATGAAGTTCAAAATCAAAGACGCTTAAACTGCCAAATCATTTTCTAGGATTAAATTCGTAAATATAATTGTCTTTCACTGACAAAAGTTACCACTTTGATCAAAAAGGAAAAATGGAATGCAAAATGCAATCTATTTGAAGGTGATACAATAAGAGCCTTAAAAAACACGACCAAAGCAAAAACATACCTGCAAACATCTCCAACACCTTCTACATTCACAGTGAAATCCTGTATAAATTGCAAAATAGCCTCCACTTGCTGCACATGGGATTTAGAGATGATCAAATTCAACAAAAATCATTAATTGATAGATAAAACCTCCACAGATCCATCTTTGTCAAGATTTTTTAAAATCCAGACATAATAGGACTTAAAATGAGCACCTTTGGTAGTAGGAAGATAAGAATATATGGAGTCACAAACAATGAAGCCATGTCTTCGAACAACATCACCCCAGTATACTACATCAACAAGGCAAAATGTTAGTCCTCATCTTTGTTGAAATATATCTCCAAAAAGATTTAAAGAAGCTTAACTTTAGAACGTGGTACCTCAACAGTATTTCAGCTTAATATATGTAATCAGAATGTTAAACAAGTTAAACTGGAAACCATAGAGAAAGGAAACTTCAAGTGTTATTTTAAAATTATCTAGTAGCATTTTGCTTTCTTTCTGTATCAACTACCATTGAAAACCCTACTGGTCTATAGGATTCAAACAAAAATTGCAGACTGCAGATATAAAATCATAAATGAATCTGCCTACAGACAATAATAATGTAACTCGGACACAAATTCTGGAGTCAATCCCTAGAGATAAATTTATAATTTTGTAATCCTGCACCATTCTGTGTACCACACAGCTTCAAGTTGGAACCACAAAACAGCTCTTCCTGTAATGTCCAAAATATGAAAATTAACACAATTGCACAAGTGACATGACTTAAGAGACAAAATTAGAGAGTTTTTATTATCAGAATGCAGATACAATGCAATTCTTCTTCCAATGATTAGTATCTGCGTTGGAAGGCGCAGATACAAGACGATGACTGGTACTGATCTGATAACTGAGGATATCAATGAAGCTGTTTTGCCATTCCTTTGATAAGAATATGCTAGTATAGTTGATGAGCATCCAATGAACTGCTATTTCTGTGATGTCAGATCAGATGGCTGCGAACAGATGGATGATCTTATGTTGATGCTCTATACTCTAAGAGTCTGCCGTGTATGATGCAATTGCGATGGCACTGTTCTGAAGTTCATGATCTTGTTATATTCTGAATTAATCACGCTGACCAAGGGAAAGATTAAAAGATCGCACCAAGTCAAAGATCTTAATAATGCCGCTGAATATCAATCTTGCTTTGCTGAGGCTTGTCAATTTGATGTTGGATTGCTGGGAATGTATTTACCGCTGTGGGCTTGAAGTCTTCCAGGTATTGCAACCTTGAATCTAACCAGTCAAATCGACATAGCATGACCCATTAGTGTAATGTGGTCACTGCCTTAGAGGATGTGTTCTGGCTATGGTAGCGATCTTCGTTACCTGGCTTGTCTCCGTAACTACAGGCTTATCAATGATAAATGATCACTCAGAGATAAAGATTAGGAAATCGCCTTTAACGTTGCTTCCAATCAATGATATTGCAATTACCAGTATCGCAGCCTTGTGTTGACTGTGGTTGCAGAGACAATTATGATGACTGGGATAGATTCACTATTAATGTGATATTGTCCCTTTTCTTCCATAATGAGGTTTGCAATGTATCTCTGCAGGTATGGACCGAATGTTGGGACAACCTGATCGCCTTCCAATGATGTCAGGATAGGAAATCAGAACTGTTTATGATAATCGCAGAACGATGGATCTGCTGGTAGGAATTCTTTGGGATCGAATGCCAAATCTCTCTCCAAGGTATCGCTGATGATGATCTAAAAACACGAAAGGTTCCAGCTAGTCCAATAAGGTCGCGAAGTGACTTCACCTTATTGGAGAAACCAGCAGACTAGGGAGGATATCTCACCTCCAAAACTGCACTCCAAGCTTGATTCCTCAATTGAAATTGCAGACACAAGAATAGATGAACACTCAAATGATGCTGATGAACAACCAAACAGCTAGCTTAAATAGCCAAGGCTAGGTCCTAAATCACTAAAGAGGTGATCCCAAAAGTGGGTGCCAAAATTCAAAATATAAAATTAGATCCTACTTAAATAAAGTGGCGCACTAGTGCACCCCTTTAATTGGGCCCCCTTGTGTGACATTTACTCCCAGGGGACAATAAGAGTTAACTGCAAAATTGAATAGAACCGGCCTAAAGATGAGGCATGAAATCAGAACTGTTTATGATAATCGCAGAACGATGTATCTGCTGGTAGGAATTCTTTGGGATCGAATGCCAAATCTCTGTCCAAGGTATCGCTGATAATGAACTAAAAACACAAAAGGTTCCAGTTAGTCCAATAAGGTCGCGAAGTGACTTCACCTTATTGGAGAAACCAGCAGACTAGGGAGGATATCTCACCTCCAAAACTGCACTCCAAGCTTGATTCCTCAATTGAAATTGCAGACACAAGAATAGATAAACTCTCAAATGATGCTGATGAACAACCAAAAAGCTAGCTTAAATAGCCAAGGCTAGGTCCTAAATCACTAAAGAGGTGATCCCAAAAGTGGGCGCCAAAATTCAAAATATAAAATTAGATCCTACTTAAATAAAGTGGTACACTAGTACACCCCTTTAATTGGGCCCCCTTGTGTGACAATTACTCCCAGGGGACAATAAGAGTTAACTGCAAAATTGAATAGAACCGGCCTAAAGATGAGACATGGCACTTACCAACTTCTCAAACTTCCAACTTAACACACACTAGGAAAAGTAACTGTTGGTTTTATAGCAGAAATAGCACAATACAAGGAATAGATAACACAAGACACAAACACAGTTGTTACCCTGGGAAAACCCTCCAGCTGAGGGGAAAAAACCCAGCCACACAATAATATCACTTTATTGAATAATAATGAGTCTGATTACAAATCTCACAAACAAACTGAATCTACAGATGAAAATGCAATAACAACTTGTTGTATACAGTTCATGAATCCTCTCTGATATCATGAAAGCATAGCATACAAAAAACTCTGCAACACAATAAGTCACCACTGGAAACAATCATCACTCCTACCGAACATCGCCTACCACCATAGTATAAAAATATATCAAAATAGAAGAAGGCACCACATCAAACCCATGAAGAGGTGGACTCTTCATTGTCTTTGACAATGAAGAGTCTACCATTACCATTCAAGTTAAGCCACGGCATATGATTCTTCAAGTGACTGCAGTTACACAAGAACAAATAGCTCTATCATTACATAAACCGACCCAGTATAGAAGCGATAGCTGCTGCCGTAAATGAGAGTCCACCTGCTGGAAGTTGCAACGACACAGATAGAAAACATTAATAAAGAACATGAAACGGCATCAGCAGAGAATGAATACATCACGAGGAAAGTGAATCACAGAGATGACTATCTCAGATATATGAGAGAAAGATAGCTCCCAAAGCTATATCTCCAACAGTAACGAGTCCACACCTAAGTAACACATCAATCCTCTTCAACTCTTGGCCTTAAAATCTATAATGATTTCACAACCCTGAAATTGATCAATCACCATTTGTGTTTCAATTCTTTCAAATAATTTATCCATACTTGCGCCATTCACCCAATGGCTCTACTTCTAAGAATTCAACAATGATAATGTAATTGACTCAAATGAACTAAAAGCCCACTTCCCAATTTTGGTCAATGTATAGTCTGCCATGTCTCTTTAGATTCTAAATTGTAAGCAATTAGTGTAGCCACTTTCGATGGTGTCTCCAAATGTAGGATTCAACGTGCAAACTACTTAAGGGCATTTCCTTGATTACTTTGCTTTGCTCCTCTTGATGATAGGACTTGACTGTTTTACTTTCTTTAGACTTTTAAGTTCCGGTTCCTTAATTACTTTTTCTGCTACAAAATTATTTTAAATATGGCTTTCAATTCCAGGATCGGGATACACAGCCTGCTTTCTTTTAACTAAATGAGACTACAGACAATCATCTTGAAAATGATTATAGCCTGAAGACAAGATATTGTGAAGGCAATAACACCGTAGAGGCTTGAACTTCCCTATGTCCCAAAAAAGGAGTTGAATTTCACCACTTACTCGTCACTTTAACAGATTGTCTCCTATTCCTCGCCCTACAAGAAATTGGACAAGTTTTCTGGAAAGATACTACTAGATTAATATGTAATATCCCAGGCTTTTATCAGGTCCAGGAGTTCTGAAGGGGACTGTCCAGGAGTTCTGAAGGGGACTTCAATACCCCTTGTGTGCTTATAAAGTACCACACTTCCTGTTGCATTACCAAAGACCTTTTTCATTTTACAAGAGATGCAAATGTTATTGGTTTGTCTCTTAAGATACATATACATAAGCATGCGGGTGCACCCACACATTCACACCCACGCCCCTACCTCTCCCAGCCGCTCACCCCACACACACACTCTCATTAAGTAGGTATTAATGTTATCCAATTTTAGAGGCTCCATTTGCATTAGATTATACTTTTGTAATTATTATTTTAATCTTCAACTTTATAGTTTATACTTCAAGTAAATAACTTCAGAATGTTAATATTTTACTCAAACCAACTGTAGTTATCACTTCCCTTCCTTTGGCGTGTTCAATCTTGTTCACAATTCTAGTATATTTATCATTTTATAGTAATTATTTCTTTATAATCTACGTCTCAAGCATTAGCTTTGATCATTTTGCTGATTATTCAAAGTCCAGATAATGGGAGGCCCAAGATGTCAAAACCCCATTAAAGTTTAAAACTGCACAATTGATCCCATGAGGGCATTGCAATTTGGCACACCGAATAAAACACTCCAAATACAAGACATGTAAGATTTAACACCAGATGGCATATTTGTTTTGTTTTGTTCCTCTTGCAAAGTTGAACCATTACATTTCAAATATTATGTTCTCTGAAATTTTCTATTCCAAAGTTGCTATTAGTTTGTTTGGTTTCCGTTTGCTTCATGTTTATTTGCATTTAACACCTTTTGAATAATTTATTCGTGTTTCCTTTTCGGCCTTGGCTTTTGATAATGTTGTTCAGCTGACCAAAGCATGTCATCCATCCTTTAGTAAGTGAGTTGCTCTTACGTAACTTTTTGCTTGACATGAAATGGCAGAAAAACAGGTAGTGAATCCTTGGGAAAATAAAGGAAAAACATTAGTTAGAAAACTAGGAAACTTTTAAGCACCCATCGCTAAATGATCATTCTATAGAAGATTTGGAAGGTGCTGAGTTCAGAATTATGGGTGAAGATGGAAGATTTTTTAAGCCATCAGGCGAAACAGCTGGTAAACAAGGCAAGCCTCCCTCTTCCATCTCCTTGGTAGTCAATGAAGCTATAAAGTCAGTCTTAGTTTGCCTCACTCCTGAAGCCCTGTCATCAAGGGGATATTTCAGTTACTGGATTGGTTCTATTGTGGTGAGAAAGCTTGAACTAAATGTTTCATTTTGCAGAATGTTGCAAAAAGGATTTTTAAGTCTTAAAAGCGGAAATTTACAAAAGAGAGTTGTCGCTATGAACTTCTGGAATGTTGAGCAGTCTATGTTCAGGGCCTTCCCTTAGGACCTTGTGTTTTAATCCAGAGGAACTTGTTTACAGTCAGCTCATGGATGGAAAGAAATTTGCAATGTACCTCCCCATATATGGTTTTAGGCTAAGTTGCCGGTTCGGATTCGGGTCCGAGAATCGGGTTCGAAATTCGTTCAAATTTTTTTGAGGTTGGGTTTGGATTCGTTTTGGGTTTGTCCGTACAATTATATATATATATATATATATA
>MU225150.1:1387630-1410981 GCA_018584345.1 Thuja plicata | reverse complement strand
TACACCCCCCCCCCCCCCCGCCGTCCCCAAATTGAGGCCCCTCTGTCCCCCCTGCCCGGAAACTTGTCCCCCCGTCCCAACGTCCCCCCGTCCCCCCGGGCGGTGTAACTATGGTAAAAACTAAAAACCTTTGAGCTATCAACGCTAGTCTTCTGATGTTCTTTTGTAGAGATTGAACTTTGACCTTCTTCGGGACCAAATCCACCTTTATCTTTATATGATTTTTGTGAGCCAATAATCTTATCAAAAGACAAAAAAATTCTGATTTATCTTCTCATCATTCAGCTATGTTGAAGATTTGTCTAGCTTTCTAAGAGAAATGATCTCAACATCAAGTCTTTCACAGTTTTCTTCCTTGAGCTTAAGTTGTTTACTAATTTCTTCTTCTATTTTCTTGACTTCTTCAACCTGAACCTTCAAGTCAACTATTAGTTTTTTGCTTCCCCAAGAGCTAGAGATATCTTGGTATTCGCCTCATTCCCTTCTTGTAGCAGCAACTTCAAGTTCTGTTTTTTTCTTTCTAAGACTCTTGATTTTATCTAGAGCCCTTATTAGCTCTTCTTCCAAATCCACTTCTCCTTCTTCATCAGTAAGATCCTGAAGTTCTTGATCTTCATCTTGTACTTCTAAGGTCATGAACAAAATTTCTTCACATGAAGACTCTTCATCACTAACATCGAATGAATTGCTTTCTCCCTTGGAATAGAGACTCTTTTTGAATTTGTCGCTTCTTCTCTTTTCACTTATGTTTCTTCTTGTTGAACTTGGGCTTCTTTTCATTGTTTTTGTCCTCACTTTTTGCATAAGGACATTTAACTACAAAATGACCTACCTTACCACAGTTAAAATACTTGAAAGGCAGCTTGCCTTTGTATTTGTCAGTACCTTTCTTCAAATTCCTCATGAGATCTGCATCTTCAAAATCAAAATTTTCATGAGAACTTTCACTCAATACACTTATTTTCTTTTCATTTCTTCGAAGCTTTGAAGGTTGTCTCCTTTTTATATAAATAATAAAAAATTGTCCTCATCTCATAGATTGTTAGAATGTTATGAAGCACATCAATAGTCAACGTATCAAGATCCTTCATCTCTTCAACCACTGAAAATTTGGCATCAAAACGCACTGGAAGAGACCTTAAAAATTTCTGAACTATAGTGGACTCCTCAATCTTCTCTCCTAAACCCTTGATAGTGTTAACAACTTCATCTACTCAGAGAAAATAAGCAGCAACATTTTCTTCTTCCTGCATCCTGAGATTTTCAAAATGTCTCCTATGAGTCTAAAGCTTTGCCTTCTTAACATTGTCATCTCCTTCATATGTTTTCTGATGTTTGTCCCAAATCTCATGAGTTGTATCACAATGCATAACTTTCACAAATTCTACCTCTATTAACCCACATAAGATTGCATTCATAGCTTTCGCATTACTTTCAAAACCCTTCTTCCCATCAGCATCCATTGGACGAGCTCTAGGAATAGTGTAAACAATCTCCACACTTGAACCAAATATCCAAACCAAGAGACATTATGTAAGTGTGCATTCAAATTCTCCAAGATGCGTAATTGGAGCCATCAGATAAGGGTGATATATTCATAGCCAGACCTTCGTGAGACCCCATGTGTGCAATCAGGATCAACCTTGAAGCATTTAAGCTCTATTTCCGAAGGCACCCTGGTCTAATACGAATTGAAGAGCATACAAGATGACTGAGGGGGGAGTGAATCAGCATTTCAGAACTTTTAAACTTTTAAAACCATGAAACCACATAAAACATAAAGAGAGAAACCATCAAGACGCAAACACCAAATTTATCGTGAAAACCCTTACGGGTTAAAAACCACGGCATACAGTAGCTTTCATTATCAAATGGGCACCAACCCAAATTACAAATGTGAGCACCAACTCAAAAAAAACATTTTACATGATATCATGATTTCTATTTCCACGCCAATCTTTTCTCATACACACAGTTCCTTCAATCCCATCCAACCAAAAATCACACACAGTATCAACTCGACTCAATAACAAAATTCAACTCAATCAGCATGCTAGACTCTATATTGCACTTATCAACCTCGTGCATATATAACACCAACTGCCCCTATGTTACTTGCAAACCTTAATTCCCTTCATATGTAATTTTGATGAAATAAGACTAGAATATGGATTATTAACACTGATGAATCCAAAGAATCGAACACCGTACCCAGCAAAGGGTATGAATACCAAACTCGCCATTATTCTGTAATTCCAGCAAGATGAATCCATGCGCCCACAACTGCAAACTTACACCTTATATTGCAAATCTCAAGTTAAAAGATGACAATCTGATCATGATTTAGCAGTAACACAAATTGTACAGCAACTTAGATAATCAGCAATGAATTGCAAATCCTAACCATGCTCAGGAAATATGACCTCTCCCTGCAGCTAGAGATTCACACGAGAAAGAAAGGCTCGCACCAAAGAATAAAGGTCGTATGCATATGCCCTTGCACCAAGGTTAGTAGAGATCAGGCCACCGAATAATGAAGACTCGCGACTATATTAAAAGAGCATCTCCTACACTCAAAATTGCTGCACAAAACACACATGTTTTTCCAAACATATCCTTCTCTCCAATGAAACATACACCTGTACTTTTCAAAAAACCAACCCCAAATTTTCCGTACACACTTGGCAGAATTAATACTACATCATTTAACACACAGTCAAAAAGTTATCACACAGCTCCTTATTCTTCTCCAATCTATGCTGTTCCAAGTACATATTCTATTCAAAAACGATTTTTTTCTGGTTGACCATCATACACAATGCCATCATAAGTATATTCTAGAATTAGAACCTCCATTCTTCTCACATTAGAATTTCACACCGCTTAATGCCTGCTAGAAATATTATCCTCTGACAAAAACAGTAACAGCTGAAGGAATTTTAATTAGTTAAGGCGTTACACAGCCCCACTCATATGCACCACAAATAGGAAGAAATAAATAAATTAAATGTTTCAGATGAAATCGACCCTTTGGAATATTCAACGAGGACATGGCAAATGACACAGCTTAAGCAGCTCAACCAAGCAAGCAAGTAGCTCAACCAAATTTTCTATTACTCCAAGTAATCCTCTGGGATTTATACGATCTTGATCATCAACCTTTGACATCAATGACAACATACTCAACACTATGTTTGTTCAGGGTGTTCTGTTTTCAACTGAGCAAAACAATCAGAATGGGGTGATTCCTAATTTGACGGATGGGGTTGCTGCTGATAATACTCAATAAGGGAGTTGATTGGCGCATTTCACTTCCTGAGCCTGCTGGTACTCTCAAGACTTAAGATCTGCATGCTCTGGTTGACCATTAATATGACAATGACAGTGATGATGCCCACACTCCACATATTTATGTGCCCGGAAGTGTGTATCCTGATTGGTGGATCGGAGATTGCATGGAGTTCAGGATCAAGGGAGGTGAAAATCAAGCTGAAAATGTGCTCAAAGCAATGTATAATAAAGAAGCTAGAGACAAAGGGAAAATAATGCAGAAAGAGCTCTGTTTTTTGGTTACATATTTTTTTAGTGGGTAATATATGTCGATTTTTAGTATCAATGGTTATCCAGGATGCACTGTGATGCAATAATAGTAATACCCATGTTGGTTAGTACAATATAGCTGAGCTCTGTGCTCTTTTGGAGCTGTTCCTTTTTGGTAGTTGACACTGACTATGCTGAATATCTGCTCTTAAGAAGCTGAAGTTTTGATTTCTTTTGTAATCAGCTGTTCGAAAGAGCTATATTTGTGAACTTTATTCCTGAATGTCCCATATATTGTCTTTCAAGATTGTAACAGTCTTTTAAAATGCTGGCAATAAATTCATGAGACGCAGATCCAATGAAGCTGCTATTGGTCATGTGTTCCAAAATAACAGCATAAATAAATATAGTTGAATATAGCACTCTTGTCAGGATTGGTTGTTTGTCATACAAGGCTTTTAATTACAAGAAAAACAGGAAGCACTAAATAAATTCTACCTGGAAGAGTGCTTCAAATTCTCTTCGTACATATTCAGAATTCTCTGCCCCACGCCAACTCTTGGGCATATGGTGTGAATGCTGAGCTACCAATGCCATTGTTCCCTCATGATCAAACTCTTGGAAATCCTCGGTGATAAGACTTTTACTGATTGCTATTATAGCACCAAGCACAGCAGTGTACCATAGCAAATTTCGACCAAATAGCTACAACCACAAGCAAAGAAAATTGTTAGAAATTATTCAATCATATTTTCTTCCCTGCAGCTAATAGACTTCAAAGTTATCACAAATGTAACAAATTTCTTTTTCTTGATATGTAGTTGACAAGCTACGTACTTGTCCTTCAAGAAGGGACTCCTCCAAGATGGCAATAAATATAAGAATAGCTTCCAAACCACCCGCCACAAATGAGACATGCTTAGCAATCAATGACACAACAGGTGAAGGAAACTGCCTCACATAATCATTTGCGTGTTCAATCCCCCCACTGAGCCTCGATTTGAAAAGATGTTCCAGCTGAAAAAGATAAATGGCGAGAACAATAAATGTAATGCAAGCATTTTGAATCATGTGTAAATACTAAAATCAAATGAACATTTCAATTTGATCTTGAACAGTAATTGGATACATGCAGCTTCCTGGTCAACAACTATCTAAGAAATAATTATCCAACAAAAAGCACCCTAGACCCTTTTGAACATATACAATTTTCTGAAACCAAGGAACCTGCATCTTCAGATGGGAAATAACAACTTATTCATCTTGATAGGGTCTGTGAGCACGATGAGATTGAAAGTAAATGCTTCTTTGCAATTACAACTGAAACAAAGCATTTTCGCTTTTAAAATTTGTTCTTTACTTATTTTATAATAATTTGCAAATGAAGAAGCCAAAATCCGGGCAGTTTGGACTGTCCATTAGTCATGCTTCTAAAGAAAATATTAGAATTGATTTTTAAACATTTTTCCTCCAAGCTAAAAGACATTTTTCATGACATTATTGACAATTGATGTATTAAAAAGTCCTAGCAATAGCAACATTCAGGATTAAATAGCTGGTTCACATTTGGATCCAAATCAAAAGCTTAGCCATATCATTTGCAAGCATACCTCATTAAACTCTCTAAAGAGCCATTTTGCCAAGTTAGACCACCTCCTTGATAATGCGGTACTTGGATGATTGTAGAACTGTTCTGCATGCATCAGAAAGAGATATACCAACATAAAAATACCAAGAAATGGACAAAGAACGAGCATGAGAAATCCAACAATCATGAGCCTCTTTCTCAATGATCCAGGATTATTGATGAAATCCTTCCGAATCAAAAAATTCCTGCATTAAATAGATGTCTGTAAGCACCAACTCTAATTGCTGAAAGTAACTTTAAAAGGAATTAATTAAATGTATGGAATTTATTGAGAATGCAACTTCCAAAGTAAGGTATCTTAAGTAATGTATCTTAAGTAAATAGAGATTGCAAGAAACTATGATTCCTAGTTCTGCTTGGATTCAGACAAAATCCATCCCAGGAATGGCTAGGGCCAAGACCATTCCTTCAGCAAATAGAGGGAGAACCCAATCAAAACCAAGCAGGACATGATAAATTTTTTTAAATGAATTTTCTTAAAAGAAAAGGAATTTAAAAAGGGATTTTTTTCAACACACAAAAAACATAAAATACCTAACGCTAGCTAAATCCTAAATAATGACTTAAAATAACTAAAAATAAATAAAAATTAAAACAAAAATATAAACATTACTACCTCTCATTTCTCCCCCGTCCAAAACCATTTTCTATTCATTGCTCAAAGTTACTAGTTGTCCGAGTGTTCAAGCATCATCATGACATTTTTCGTATGCCTCAAGGAGTGTTAGCTAGGTGCTACAAAATTTGTTAAGCTCCACTTTTCTTCCTTTTAGAAACACTCTTCTATAGTTTTTCAATTTCTTGTTGATTTGTTTTAACAAGTGATGGTATCCTGGATTAAATTGTTGTGTTTATCTTAATCTTTTAAAACAAGTAATGGTAACCTAGAATTACATATGTTCAAAGCTATGAGTTTGTTGATTGACGTGAAATACTAGAACATATTCTAGACACCTTATGTTATCCACTTAACTTGATGATGCAAAAGTTTAGTACACAAATCAAGTGGATAAAACAAATATACACCAAGGTTAATGAGATTTAGATGTTTGTAATTAATCATCATATGTCACCTACCATCTTCACAACATTCTTCAAGTTGGTGTTGTTGAAGGCATGTCTTTGAAACTTAAATCTATTTTAAAATTTTGTTTTAAAAAATTCAATGTACATTTTAATGTTTATTTTTTACTTCTTTTTTACACCATAATGGGTTGTTACGACTCCATTTGCCTCAAAAACAATCATCCTAAGACGACTTGTGAAGATGTGTGAGGCATTAAGTGCCATCGTATTTAGCTATGGTTGGAATGCATGAAGGCAAGTTAATACAAAGAATTCCAAAAAGTAGCATTTGTCCCAAATAATGATTAGTCAGCTTGTGTGGAATATTTGTCGAGATTAATCAAGCCATCACGAGCATGATCAAGTTCTCCAATCAACCATGTTTAGGCAAGATATATGATAGCATTGACTTAGAAAAAAATCATGAAAATAATAGCAGCTAAGAAGAAAGAGTCCTTGGAAACATTTTTCCACAGTGTACAAAATTATAGTTGAAAAACGAAATATGATGACTTTTTGGGTGCATCTCCTAGCATTTCTTTGACCCCCTAAATAACATAGCATAGAGATGTATTATTTTCCTAGGAGGGTGGTACAATATATAAATGCTGAAGTTACAAAGGATACAACATAACATTCACTAGATGCTTATCTATTTCAGATGTAGCCATAGCCATGGATGAGTTTGGGTGTTTTATTGCTTCCACAGGTTACAATCTTAGCAGCTCTTACAGTTTATCTATAGTCTCTTGCCATCAAACTTCTATCATAGGTTTGCATTTTTCATTTTTAACTTTCCTATACTCACAAAGAAGATGCTGTATGTGCACTCACACAAGGTAGTTGAGTACTTTATAAATCCCTCCAAAAGTGACTATAATTTAACTTGATATTTTGGGCCCCATAAATAAGTCACTTTTTAATTAAACTGTCCAAATTAATAAAATGGTTGACTACATATAAGTCGTCCAAAAAATGACTTTATTTAGACAACTCAATTTAATTTAATTAATTAATTATTCCCTTTTTTACATCCCAAATAGCCCAAGAGAACTAACATTGGATAAGGGTCTCCACTGGTTCCTTACACATACGCAGAGGACATTACACAACCCCTCCTTGACAACATAGAACTACTCCTCTGTAGCCACCCCCAGCAACAAGGACAAGCACATATTTCTAATTTGCTTTTACTTGACCCTATGCATGCACATTTTTATCCAACGGTTAACCACTGCTGTCAATGATAACAGAATATGAAATAGAAGCAAGGTCATATTGTGTACCTGATTATGAATATTCCCTTTAAAATGTTTGTATGTGGAAAACTGTCACATTTGCATACATTGGTTCCATGTGTTCTATTAATGTTTTCTATTTTACCAACAATTTGTACTTTAAATTCTAATTAATTAATGATGCTTACGTTTGAAATTTTATTGTCATTTTCAACTCCACTTTTTCAAAGAACGTGCATTTTGCCGATTTTCTTTTTTTTTTATATTTATTTTGTGTGATTTTTACACATATAGGAGAAAATTTCATGTCTCACAGTTTTGGCACACTTTCCCATTGTTTAGCCAACATATTTTCCAAACACATTATATAACAAGACACTAGAAGTCAGGCAAAGACATATAAAGAACCTCTGGAAAAATAAATGTTGTGTTGGTCAAATTATAAGAATGTGTACAAGGCTAAAAACAAAGCAGACTTTATCAGGGGCAAGATAATATGAACACAGTTGACAAATATTTTTTAAAGCGGACTTCAGTTCTTTATTTTTAAATAAGTGCCTGGTAAACTTTTTAACGTGACCGGTGATGCAGGCACGACACGCCCCCCGGCTCCACGTGAAATGCTTTTGACCTGGAGCTATGAACCAGTGAGGGCACAAATGGGGGACCTCATCCCCTTATTAAAAAGCTGAGATTTGAACCTGGGTGGGGACAACAACAACGCCACCACTTAACCAATACACTAAGTGGTGAACCCCTAGCGGACTTGAGTTCTTAATTGTCAAAATAGTCAAAAATATTATATAAGTCTATGAAGAAAGATTAGAATAGCAGAAACATACTTTATATTGGAAAAAATGTTACTTACTGGAACTTCTTCATGGTAATATAAGCACTTAATCATATTGGATTCTACAAACATATGAGAAGCTTATCAAGTAAAGCATCAAAATTCATCACTTGGGGCAAACAATAAGAAAAGGATTTAAAAATTCATATTAAAGAGCACAGAAAGAGAATCAAGCAAAATAAAATTGCAACCACTAAATACTGAAGGATCAATCATAAAAAATGAAATTGCAATAACTTACTAACAACTGAAATAAGGACCTAATGATGAAGCTGGTGTTTGAACTATCTGCTTAAAGTTGTCTAAGTTTTCAAGGTACTTGGAACAAGTCATAATGGTAAACAGGATATTCAATGCTCTCACTAATGCTCCAGGTTCCAAAGTACAGTATTATACAAACAGATTTTTAAACTTCAGTTACAATGCTAAAATGCGTTCACTACACTTCAGATCATTGTTAAAAATCTAGTAAAACCGACAACTGAGGTGGTGGCAGCCCCATGTGAAAATTGGTTTAATTAAATTTCTATAGCAGCACCTTTCGATTTTCATGGCATCTAAATACATTTTAAATGACTTAAAGAATAAAATTATGCCTAGTTTGCCATCCTAAGAAAAGAATAGACATCACATTAACTACAGTCAATGGGTTTACTGCTATCATACATAATGGATAAATAATTGTTCCAATATAATACTGACATAGCCATAATAGCTGGTATTTATATAGATTATTCAAAATGTTTAAATATTTCCATTAGCTGGTTTTAATGAAAATTATTTGCAATGATTGAGCATTCTCGTTTTATTTTTACTTGTATTACTTATGAGCAGACACAGTTTATGGCAATGCAATAAATTTAGGAAAAGTTAGGCTGCATAGAAATTGAAGAAAGCTTTTGCACATTTCATGGCAACCAGATTAACCCTATCACAATCCACTTCATCTAACTGATATCTAGCAAAAAACTTAACAGTTCCAATTAAAGGTAGGAATAAAACCTGTCAAACATATATTGCAATATACACCATTTCAAACTCCACTCCAGTGTCTTTGTCAAAATCAGACGATTCTCACTTCCATTGACTTCCCGATGAACAACAGGCCCTGCACCAGGGACCCATTGAGGAATTGGTAAGGCAAGCACACCCTTGTTCAACATCCCAATCAAGTAATTATCTTTGCGCATGATACGCATCACAACATCATGTGCAGAAAGATCTTTTACAACACAAAGCCGCTCAATGCTCTGAAACTGAATGGTCTTTTCTAATACAGCTGACCAGGACATCCTTTGCAACTCTTGATCTGTAATATTAAGGCTGCAAAAAGAATACACAAAAAAATGGATACACTCATTTTAAGTGTAATTAAACAGAATTTATGCAAAATGAAAATTCAATTGTTAGTTTTAAACTTGTTGGCATAAACAAACTGACCTTTTCTGATAAAAGTCACGGATTTCCAGTGTGTCTTTCAGCTGTACAAAGAATATGAGAAAGCAGAAAATCCAGTATAAAGAAAATAACCCTAAATATCCAACAACCACTGCAGTATACAAAGTGAATGGTTTTAAAGGATGCTTGCGGAATGCAACCTTTGCAAGGTCACATTCAACTGCATCACCTCCAGGTCCCCCGCATTTAAGAGTAATCAGACCATGCCAATCCACACATAACAAGCATATTCCCGAAAAGACAATAGTGAACCCCAAGCTGACATTATTACCAATCCATCGAATCACAATGCATCGAAGTCCATGTTCACAGTAATATTTATACAAACGTTCAAAAAAACGATCAAGATCTGAAATTGGTCCCACTTTTTGTCTTTCACCTTTGAGAAGATCCAAAGGGCTTTCAACATCACCATTTGGTAATGGTTGATAATCAGAAAGCTCAATCTCAGGGGGCACAGTACTTAACAGCCCTACAGTTGCAGATGTTCCACCAGGAATTCTTGTCCATGGCCATTTAAAAAAATTCCTAACAGCATTTGCATTACTGCTCTCACTGAACATTTTCATCAACCACATGATGCACTTGGAGTACAATGTGCCATTATCAAAGGAGATCATGTGCTCTTTCTGTTTTGCCTTTCTTCAGACAGCATTTCCCTACAGGAACAGACAACATAATCTATAATCATGATAATTCACATGACCTACTAGATAAAAAGAAACATCAACATTTATACTTAGACTTCATCAAGATATTCAATCATAATTTCAAAAAGGAGGCAAACTATTCATATATAGAAATTAAGCTTCTTTCTACATACAGAACAAACTGCAGTAACTCTTTTGTGTATTGAGCATGAATCTTGAAAAGTCTAAATTATAGTTACCAGCAAATGTGTGGACACAGGTTTGGGTTTGGGAAATTCAGCTTTGTTTGGGAGCTTGAATACAAATTGCTGTGCTAATGCCCACACCTAAATTATAAAAAGCACAAGCAAATAAAAGTGTTATATGTGGAATCGGCATTGAATTATTCATTTTTTTATTAAATAAACAAAATGATTCATGATGTCCAACGTTTCACCAAGTTTCCAGGATGGAAGTTGCAGGGATTTTGAGGACAGCAATAAATTTCCAAAATTTCGGGGATAGCGGTGTGACGGCTATTAAAATTTATTACATATGGGTGAAAATTGTGTATATGTCAAGTGAATATTCAGATTAAAACAATTAATTATATTTTTTAAGTTAGGCCAGGTAATTTTTAATTTAAGGGGCAACTTAAATAAGATTACTAAAATAAAAAAGTGTTTTTAAAGTTAAAACACATTCAGATAAAATTAAATACTAAAAACTAAATTTAATTTTTGAAGTATTTTTAAATAATAATTGGAGGAAAATATAATCAAGGGTCCAAATTGGCATTTTTTATTGTGAGCTTTGCTTTGAGTTTGGCATCCAAGGACGAAAACCCTCAGCCGTTTTCAGTGATCTGGTAGGACAAAAAATTTAAAAAACCCTCTTGGCTCTTATTTCTGAAGGTGAGGACAAAATCTCTTATTCTTTGGCATTGGCAAAATCCACCTACTGTTTGCACGTTGAGCTAATCCAGCAATTTGTGCAAAACTTTCAAGGATTTGTCAATTAGATTTGCAAGCAAATAATTATTAGAAGCCTTCTGGATTTTCACAGGTATCTATTGCTGCTGATCACCGTATTTTCTATGTTGATTGGAGATGCACCAGCCATAGAGGAGACCCTTCATTCCAACCATTCCAGATCTGCAGCCATTTTGGGGTCCATACATCAGCAAATATCTGCATTTGGGCGTTTCCAATCAGCACCAGCAAGGAGAAGATGATAAATTTATTATTTTTACCTGTTACCACTAACTGGACCTGACTGTACAGCCCTTATTACTAGTTGTATCATTCACATTGGCTGTTCCAGGGCACCATACAGATCTGTAGCAGCTAATTGGAGTTCTGTTCCATTATTAGTATGGATGATCTGCACATCTTACAGGGGGGCACATTTTAAAGGGAAGCGAAGGCAATGGGAGAAGTTAAAAATAATTTTATTGACCTTTGGGAGGCCTGATGCATCCATACAGCTGCTATAAAAATCTGTACAGGTCTGTGAAGTCATCATCATAGCTGAATCAGCCAGTCATACAACTTCAAGGAGGTTTTTGTGAGTTAAATGTCATTTTCAGATCTGTTTCCAGCCTTGTAAACATTTGCAAATTAATAAAAACAGAATTAGAGGGTTTCCAAGTTTGTATTTAAATCTGATCTGAGTATTTGATGTCAACTAGGGTTTTTACCGACAACTATACTTGTCAAAATTTCCTTAAGATGTGGCTTATGAGGTGTTTGAGAGTTTGATCGAGTATTTTGCATCATTATTCTCAATTTTCAGCTTACTCTGTCAATTTGTTTCTTGTTTCAAAAAAATCAGAATATACAAAACAAAGTATAAAACCATTAAAAATATATAGGGGCATTACAGTATATGTATAATTATACTATTTATTCTCAGAACCTGAAATTTTTAGGATACAATAAAAAAGGAAGATATATCAAAATAAAAATCTGAACCCAAAAGTTTTATATCAACAAACTACAAATATTAAAAACATGCATTTGCACTATGGAACTTGAATGTTTTGTGGACAGCTAATATCAGCCAGAAAATATAAATCTGATGTTGCATTTACTATTTATTATCAGAACCTGAAGATTTTAGGATACAATAAAAAAGGAAGATATATTAAAATGAAAATCTGAACCCAAAAGTTTGATATCAACATACTACAAATATTTGAATATTACAGTATTTGATATCATAGTACAGTATTTGAATATTCAAGCACTGAATCTCGCGAGAACCACTCTCTGTTTATATGCATTTGCGGAAAGGAGGTTAACGTTTCAAACTTTAAAGTACGCGATTAGCAATAGTTAGTAAGAAATATTTTACATATTACAATCCAAACTCCAAAACAGCCATATTCATTATACTCTAAGGAAGATTATAGCCATCGATAGTCTTGAACGATTGAAGATCATTGGAGACAAAGCTCAAAATGAGTTATCTTTCAGACATACTCTGTATCATCACAATTTATATCCGTTACTATTCTGTGTATAAGTCTACTCAATGATAAATGATATCAAATATAACAGTTTCTTTGCAGTGATAAAGCCCCAGGACCGGATGGATTTCCAGCTTTGTTCTTCCAAAAGGCATGGAGCATTGTTGGGAAAGAATTAAGAGATGTGGTTGAGGAATCTAGAAGAGGTGGTTTCATATTCAAGGACTTTAATAACACCTTCCTAACCTTGATACCTAAGAAAGGGAAAAAAGAAACACTTGCTGATTTTCAACCTATTGACCTATGCAACACAGTGTATAAAGTTATAGCTAAGGTAATGGCAAACCGCTTGAAACTAGTATTGCCCACATTAATTTCAGCAGAGCAAAGTGGATTTGCTCCGGGAAGATCAATTTATGAAAGAATTATAGTTGTGCATGAAGCCATCCACTCCACCAAATTGGGGAAATATTCAGGTATGATGATCAAACTAGATATCCAAAAAGCATATGATAATGTTAATAGATCTTTCTTATTAAAGGTGTTGCACAAATTTGGGTTTGATAATAGATGGTGTGAATGGGTATTGAGTTGCATTACTACTCCACGCTTCTCAATACTTATCAATGGCAGCCCGCAAGGTTTTTTTGAAACTACTACGGGCATTAGGCAAGGCGACACCCTCTCACCATTTCTGTTCATTATTCTTGCTTAAGTATTAGGCCGAGCAATCAAAGTTGCAGGGTACCGGAGAGAATGGAAAGGGATCAAGATAGCCCGACGGCTAGATCCAATTACACATCTCCAATTTGTCGATGATACTTACCTCATGGGGGAAGCTTCGGCAAGAGAAGCCAGAGCAATAAAGGCCACTCTAGATAAATACAGCACAGCCTCAGGTCAATTTATAAATTGGAACAAATCTGAGGTGTTCTTCTTCAACACCTCTATCCCTATTCAGCAACATGTGCTTAGAATTTTAGGAATGAAGGCAAGGGCTCTACCAAACAGATATTTAGGAATACCACTCTTTGCTAGAGCCTCAAAGGCAAACTTATGGAAAGATCTAGTCGACAACTGTGTCAAACGGTTAGATAGTTGGAAAGGAAAATGGCTCAACTATGCAGGACGGATTTTGATGTTACAATCAGTGATATCTGCAATCCCGATTTTCTCAATGAGCTGCTTGAAGATCCCCAGTAAAGTTTTAAGATATATTGAACAAAGGATGAGGAAATTTTTCTGGAATGGTGGACAGGAGGAGGATAAAATACCATTAGTAGCATGGGACACAATTTGTAAGTCAAAAAAAAATGGTGGAGCTGGGATCAAAAGGTGGCAGCTAATTAATAAAGCCTTAGGGGCAAAACTGATATGGGAGATGTATACCAAACCGTCACAGTTATGGGTAAGAATCCTCAAGGCAAAATACTTGGACAACATGGAGGATATCAGGATACTCACTATTCAGAATCCTATCAAAGGATCAGCAATATGGAACTTTATGATAGAATGCAGGACATTAATTTGTAACCACATCTCATGGCAGATTAGTGATGGAAAAAATGCAGCATTTTGGGAAGATTCTTGGAACGGACACGGAGCCCTGAATAACATTAACAATTCTCTAGAATTGATGGCAAGCACAAAAAATTTATGGGGGGATAAAGTCCGAGACTTTATGGAACAGGTTCAAGGCCCTTTGGGGCTACAATGGAAATGGAAGGAGATTAATATTGAAGATGGGCAGGAGCACAGCTGCAGAGATCTAAGAAATAATCTCAATAACTGCCCACTTCAGTTAACAGAAACAGAGGACAAGATTATTTGGAGTGCTGCTAAAAGTGGGAGATACTCAGCCAAATTGGGATATAACTTACTGGCAAACGAGGAAACTACAATTGACTGGCCTTATCGATTATGTTGGGATCAGAATTGCTTACCAAAAGCGGGAGCCTTTGCATGGTTAGCTATTCAAGGAAGGGTATTAACAGAGGAAAGAAGGAAAAAGTATGGTTTCATTGGACCATTAAGGTGCACTTTGTGTAAAAATGCCACTGAAGATACAGATCACTTATTTGCGTAGTGTGAGTTTGCTCAACAATGCTGGGAAATGGTAAGAACAAAATTAAACTTGGTAGGACCAATGCCGAGATCACTTCTAGACATATTTAAATGGTGGTGGGGAGATCAGAGGAAATCAACCTTCTCAAGTATTTGGATAGTATGTCCCTCAATCATTATATGGGAAATATGGAAGGAAAGGAATAGAAGAATCTTTCAGGAGGCTTGTGAGCCACTGGAAAAGATCAAATCCAGGATCAACGCTTCCATACAGGAAGTCATGAGCTCGACTATAGGCAAGTTATACTCTAATACACTCTTCTCTTCTTGGGACAAATATATACATAAACAGTGGCCAGGAATAAAAGTCAGGTATAAAAATGATGGCAGCCATGGGGGAAACATTAAATTGAGTAGAAAAGATGTAAAATGGTTCCCCCCAGATAGCGGGTGGACAAAAATAAACTTTGATGGGTCCTCGAAAGGAAACCCCGAGATCTCAGGAGTAGGGGCTATAGCAAGAACTAGTGAAGGATATTTGATAGCATTGGCAGCCCAGAAGATTGGCTTTGGAACGAACAATTTAGCTGAAGCACAGGCTGCCCTATTGGCGGTTAAGCAAGGTAAAAGACTGGGGGTGGAAAGACTACATTTAGAAGGCGACTCCCAGATTATTATTGAAGCAATCAAGAAAGAACAGTCCCATACCTGGTCTATTAATGGTATAATTCGGGAAGTGGTAAATCTTCTCCAATCTTTAAAAGAATTCAGAATAAGTCACACATTACGGGAGGGTAATGTAGAGGCCGACATAATCGCCAATTGGGCCACAAAAATGACTAATAATCAAATTATAGTTGAGGACTTTGCTCAAATCCCACCAGAAAATGATTAGATTACATACCCAACAAGGGTGACATAAAATTGATTAAAGATGAGCAAAGCTAATAATTACCAAGAGAGGCTAGTGGCGGAATGAAAGGACAAGGATGACGGCAGCAGTTTACGGGAACTCTCAAAATGGGAATATCGAAGGACAGTAATTATTACAGGAAGTGATGGGCAGGAGGTATATTCATGGCAAAGCGTGTGAATGCAGAGTCGGCAAGTTATTAACTCACAAAGGCAGAGAAATTTATCATCTGCGCGAAAAGAAAACAGTGAATATTGATAGAAGGAATCAATGGAGGCGACTTTCTGTGTTGATTCTGATAAACAAATGAAAGCCTTTAAAGGCCCTGCGAGCTATGAGAGAGTTAAGGGCTTGATAAAAATCAAGTCGGTTAAAATGGTAGAAGCTGTGTTGGGAGGTGATTGGAGAACAATTTCAGGGGCGAAGGATTAAACGCCGAACAAATCTGGATGTAATTGTTGTTATCATAGCATGGGGGCTCGAAATTGGCAAGGAGATTGATGAAGTCGAACGGATTATCAGGGAGCTGTTTGAAGATGACATGCTAGGAGAGCTGGATTCTGTGCTGGAATGGTCCATTCTGGGCAACGAGCAGGATTACTCTGAATGTTTCGCGGAAGATGATGATGCGCGCCGATATGGTTTGGTCCCCTTCCTTAGGTGGCGCCCGCAAGCAGATAAGCCCCTGATGATAAAAAGGGCCAAGGCAGGCTGGCAGAAAGTTAAAGAGGAAATGGAGGCGCAGAAGCGTTTGGAGGAACAGATGCTACTATTTGTGATGGTGGTGCCGAAGAAGAAACGCTCTCAAAACGGGCGAAAAAGGAAGAACTTTGCTTAGGCAAAGTTAAAGGTAATCAAAAATGTTGTTTATCAAGGATTTTTTGGAATTTTGATGTCGACCAAATGTAGAAAAATATAGCCGAAGAAGGGCTACAAGGAAAAAGGAGACAAAGCAAAGCAAGCCTCAAGGCCACGGGTTGCAGTGAAGAAAGAATTTACCAGATGAAGCTAAGTGTAGAATGGGAAACCCTTTCCCGCTTATGTAAATATTTAAGCTAGTTGCAGGCCACAGGCCGTAATTTGTAATGATTCGGGGTAGTTTTTAATTCTAGTTCTTGCTGAAGGTAGTGAAGAATAGTTTAGTAGATTGTAAAGGAGCAGAGACTCCGAAGTAGACTTTTCACAGTAAGCTGATATACTGTTAAACAATGCATATGTAATCTCGTTTTATAATCAATAAAATACTCATTATTACCGACCAAAAAAAAAAAATCATTATAAATCACTTATATCAGGCCATGCAATTTAAGTATAGCAACTAATGTATATTCTGGCACTCTTAAATGTTAGCATTAACACTTCGTATTTCCTCTTTCCGGTTATCCTCCTGTCTTGCTTCGAAGGTCAAATAACTCTTAGCTATAGGACTCATGATGCATCTTGAACTCTTATCTTCAGTTCACTCATGCAAGATCAGCTCTGCAATTTTGTCCTTCAACTTAAATTTGAAACGTTTACACTGTCAAATCCCCTTTGATAGCCTATTAATTATTATTTTTAAATGAGAATCTTAAATTGTCTATTAATTATTACTACTTTAACATCTTATTATTATTTTCTTAATGAGATCATCGCTGTTTAATTGACTTCTACTGTTTTATTATATGGAAACAATAAGATTTCATACATTAAAGCAGTAATTGGGTATAACATTCGATTATGGCATTAAATCATTTCTTGTTACTTACTAATATGTACTAAGCAGTATGGTCTTGGAAGTTCCTTTGGTGTGTTGTATATTTGATTACAGATTGAGGAGCGTTATTGATCTGATTGGCCGGGGATTGAAGCCAGGAGCAAGCTAATATAGATTTTTGTATTCTCACCATCAGAGATATTCCTCTGTAACAGTAATTGGGTATAACATTCGATTATGGCATTAAATCATTTCTTGTTACTTACTAATATGTACTAAGCGGTATGGTTTTGGATGTTCCTTTGGTGTGTTGTATATTTGATTACAGATTGAGGAGCGTTATTGATCTGATTGGCCAGGGATTGAAGCCAGGAGCAAGCTAATATAGATTTTTGTATTCTCACCATCAGAGATATTCCTTTGTAACATAGCCATGAATCTGGGGCTAATTTTTCATAGTTGTACAGATAAAACTTTATTTGATTGTAAGGATCTGTGTCCTTATCCAAACTCATATTTATTTTTAATTTTTTGCTGGACAGAAAAGTCCTCGGCAAGACCGGAGGTTTTCTTCTCCGTTCTTTCCTACCGGTGCCCACATTGAACGGAGATGTATCTTTCTTTATTTTAATTCAATATATAATCCAATCGGCTACAGCCCATTACCTATCTACAAAAAAAAATATAAAAAAAATTAATTAATTAAAAAAAAAATCTGAACCCAAAAGTTTTATATCAACAAACTACAAATATTAAAAACATGTGTTTACACTATGGAACTTGAATGTTTTATGGACAGCTAATATCAGCCAGAAAATATAAATCTGATGTTGCATTTACTATTTATTATCAGAACCTGAAGATTTTAGGATACAATAAAAAAGGAAGATATATTAAAATGAAAATCTGAACCCAAAAGTTTGATATCAACATACTACAAATATTAAAAACATGTGTCTAATCTATGGAACTTGAATGTTTTATGAACAGCTAATATTAGCCAGAAAACATAAATCTGATGTTGATTTCACAGGGCCAAGCGGTTCAATTGAATCCAGCAATAGAAAATAAAACATTCAATAGTTGCAGAGAAATTGCAAAGGAACCGAATGAGATATCCACATGCAAAACTCAAATCTCCAGTACCAATTACTCTCCCCAATGTAACTACAATCTTATTTTGCAGCCCATATGAGATAGAATTTACATCATATTTTACGATATGGTTTATTTGGTGGGCCTATTAAGGGTATCTGTTTTCCTAACAACGAGTCTTTTGATAAGCATTAAATTTGCAGATGATAAAATTATTTTTAAGCTTTATGAGGCTAGGTTTAACAATATAGTTGATAGGCTTAAATTTTAATAGATATTATAAGACTGTAGGTGTTAAAATTTTAAAGCAAGTCTATTGTTTCAAGCTAGAAAGAAACCCATCTTATAGATGGTTCAAAAAGTTTAATTGGCAATGGGTTGGTCCCACAAAAATTGTCAGTTATCTGGGCATTCCATCTTCTGCTAATCCATCTTTAAAAGATATGTGGGATGAATGTTTAGCAGGATTGCAAAGAAGAATCTTAAATGGTAATCGCACTCTCTCTGTTCAGCTCACAGAATTCAGGTATGTCAGAAAATGCTATCATTCTATAGTATTTATTTTGCTTCTTGCTTGGCCGATTAGTAGTTGTCAGGTTGACAAAATTCAGCATATTTTGAAGAATCTCATTTGATCAAATGGCAAGTAGGTGAAATAGGCATGTTATAAAATGGGACTGCTGCTACATTGAAAAATCCTAGGTTTGGTTGGGCCTTTAGAATCTCAAAATGCAAGAATTGTTCTTGCAATTAAATGAATTGTAAATCTTTTTAACGGAAATGAGCATTTGAAAATTTTGGTCAAAAAAAATATAAAACTTGTCCCCGAAAATGCTAAACAAAACATAAAGGGTTGCACTTGCATCATATACTATTTGGCAATTTTGTTGTTCAACCCTTTTCTATAGCATTTGGAGGGCTTGGAAGGCTGTAAAAAGTTTTAGGGCATGACACATTTATTAGCTCTGATGGTCTCTTATATGAAACGTCTCACATTCATCCCCAAATGGCATTCAGCAGTTTAAAGCCATGCAATACACAGCTTCTCCCATATGCAGACCAGAGACTGCTAAGTTACACTACCTTATCATTCTGCTATGGGGAACTGACATGTTGCAGATGTAAAAGAGAATTGAGATAATCATCATGGAAAAAATGATGCCTTTCCTCACTCGATGTGTAAAACTGATAAATGAATCTGCTATGTAACCATATTGGAATCAATGAAGGTCTAATAAAAATTATGGCCTCTAAGAAAAAAATGTACGTCAACCCACCCATGGAATTTTAATATTTATCTAAAAATTAACTTTAATTTATGTCATGTCTCCAAATTTGATTGAGGTTCATCACATCACAGAACCAGAGACGGTTAAAGCCCTCCATGCCCCTCAGTTGCCATTGTAGGAACACTTCTCAGTGTAAAAATAAGTGGAAGGTTATAATATGATAATATTATAACTATTGTGATTAATAACAAGCTCATAACTATTAAGACGCAGGTGGCTCTGGTGTACACTCAGAAATGTTGATGTCACCAATATGGCTTAGTTTAATTCAGAGCTCGAGAAGGAATTTCATAAAAATTTAGAGTGCGCAGTTATAATGTACTATTTTTATAAGGCGGAGCTCATAGAGGAGCAACAAGCATCATAGTCCACCCAAGGTAATTGGAGACGCAGAAGACTGAAAATTGTTCAAACTTCTATGGTAGCATTGTCATGTACAAGTTTCTCTACTTTATAAATTATGATAAAATGCAAACGAACTAGAAAGAAAATGGAACAACTCGTTGACTCTATAGAGGACGATTCATATCCAACCTGCAACAGGATTGAAACAACGTAATAAACCCTAGTAAAAAAAATGAAGCTATGCAAGCACATTTTTCCAGCATATTAAGATCCGTAATAAGAAAATAAGGTTGTGCAAGAATCTCCATCTTCTTTTTTTGAAGATCATAAAAGAAAGAGAAAACAGAAGAAAAAAGACAATTCACTCAAACTAATGTTTGCCATCTGAAAAACACATAATTTGTTTCCATTTGAGTTTGAAATCTTATTTGGTAGCCATAAGGATAAGTATTCCTCCTTAAGAGCAAGGAGAAAAAGAATTTTGTTTTTATATGTAACTGAACATAGAACTAAGTATTGCGAGGAGATTTCTGTGGTTCCAAGAGACTATACTCCATTATTACTACATATTCCTACATGAAATATATTACTTGTTCGGTGGACATTATATTGGTCTAACAATTATTAACTACATTGATATGAAACCAGTGTCAGCAAAACTCAACAATGTTGCCCAATACTGCACCACAAACCCATTGTCTCGCCTGGCAATTACCAAGAGCAAAAAACTCACCGGCATAACCAATCATTTTCATAATCACAAACTAGCCCTGAATTCACAGCGAAGCATACCTTCTGATAAAACTAAAACCAGAGCAGTTTTCCGCACAGCACAAGACGCTCACAATCTATTTCCAACCCGTTATCACAAAACCACGTGGAACCCACCAAATGATTTCCGCTTCCTTCAAACCCAATATCACAAAACACTAAAATTCGACCACGGAGACCGCAAGCAGACAGCCTGTGCTTTAGCTCTGAAACCCTTTAATGCAATGTTCTGTACCCTGTAACCTGTTTTATTCTTTACAACCATATGTTCCCTGGCAGCAACGAATTATTCTTCAATGGAGGCTCGGAATTCTTCAATTTTGCAGTTTATATATTGTGAGCTTTTTGCGTGCTGTGCAGCTGACAATCAGTGCAGAACGAAGGAACAATGAATGATAAATCGTATAGAGGAAAACATATATATTGAATGAAGTCTGAAAAAAATGCCCTCGCTCATCTTTCTGCCAAGGAAGCAATACAGAGACGCACGAAAATGCCAAAAGAACAATGGGTCGCGGTAAAATTGTAAATTCTTTGCTTTTTCTAGCATCTGCTTTTCAATTTTATATACTATTGAGTTAAATTAGGGGTTTTTAAAATCTGAAGTACACTTGTCAGCGGTACGCCTATTAGTAAAGAAGTGTAGGTCCTTTATTCAATTACGTTAAATTTGAAGTCCGCGCTGCCGGTTGCTTAAGAAGCTTGGCACATATATTTAGTCGTGTAGGTTTTTAGTTGCCTACATCATTAATTGCTTTTGTGTCTCTTGGTCTTTTACATACACTCCTTAGGTGTAAATTATTAAAATTCCTTTATTTATTCTTTAATGGAAGAAAAAGGGTGTGAATGTTGTTATTATTAATTTGTATCAATTATTTTAATGAATGATTAGGGAAGAGTATAGATTATTGTCTATGTTTTATTTATCATTTAACCCCTTTTTTCACCTAACTTCTAAATTATTAACTTTAAAGAAATTTAAAAAGGATAATTAATAAAAATCTATTAGTAAATATATTATATATCAATAGTCTCACATTTGTAATCTTAGTCGTGAGTATTTTTTATCAAGCGCTAGGATATTTTTGTGTAAGTGATAATTTTTTAATGACTATTAGAACATTTGTGCATAAGTAATGACAGTTTTTGAGGTGGTTGTAGCGTATGGTTATTGGGCATCATTAAGCAGGTATTGATTGACACTTTGAAATGACCACTTTTTTACCCATGCTCGCATAATACATCCCCCGAGTTCATCGTTACTATCTAAAAGTCAAAACAATAGCTACAAGTAGTTAAGTCAAATATGGAGACAACCCAAACAAATTGTTGAAATACGATGTACCATTTAAGATATGTGGGTGCAGGAACTTAGCTATAAGGCCTACTAGTATGCTTCCCGTATAGAATTTTGGCATTTCATTATTATTTAGGATTAGTTTTTGTCAAGTTTTTTATTTTTCTACATTAGGTTGTACTTAGAATTTTGTTCTGTGAATAGAATTATTTTCATGGACTTAACTTTCTAGTTTTAAATTCAATTTCACCTGCTTTTTAGGTCAACTATCTCAAACTATGAGTGTTATTGTTAACCAAAGCTTTTAAGATATATTATTTGGACTTGTATCAAAGGACATCATCTTAGGTCATTTTAATAATTCAATGAATATCAATTTATAACATATAAGCCTATGCATTTAATTGCAATAAACTTAATTGTTTGTCATAGTTACATCAATTGCACCCTTTATTTGGTGTGTTTTCAATCTTGTTGCATATAGTTGGAGTTTGACTATTACCAAAGAACTTAATAATTTCCCTCTATATATTATAGGTCGTCAAAGGTGTTTTCAACATCATAGGCTTCTCAAAGATAGATATCAACATAATTGAGCAAATTATAAAATTAACAAGAGTTGAGGATCGAATCATGTCAATCATCTGGCCAAAAAAAAGAAAAAGGATTTGACCATATAGGTTTTTGTTATCAAGAGCTTCATTTGAGCTTCTCTAGCTATTTAGGCTCAAATAGCAATTCCCTCCCATGAAGGGTGTCAATCAAACTCATGAATTTTTTGTGGTCCATAATGATTTAGACAAAACAAAATTGGATTTAATTATATAGGTTTTCTTATATTTTGTCTAACACCAAGATCAAGTCACATACTCAAATATGTCACATGCATCAAACGTGTGTGTGTGTGTGTGTGTGTGTGTGTGTGTGTGTGTGTGTGTGTGTGTGTGTGTGTGTGTGTGTGTGTGTGTGTGTGTGTGTGTGTG
>MU225150.1:1352593-1366442 GCA_018584345.1 Thuja plicata | reverse complement strand
GGGATGGTGGGAGAGACGGAGGACGAGGGAGAGGAGATGATGGAGGTGATGATCCTAGCCCCGGGGGTGCTGGTGGTGGGGTTAGGGCTAGTGGTGGTAGGAGTGGAGGACGGACTAGTGCTCCCAAAGTTGGGTTGGTTCTATTCTGGAGGATGAGGAGGCTATAGAGGAGGAGGCACCTCAGTTGGTACAGAGGGTTCGCAGGCTGACAACTGTCATTTTGGCCCCTAGGGAGGAGGAGAGGGTTATCATTGAGGATGTTGATGTGGAGATTGTGGATATAGACGTGGAGGCTCTAGATGAGCAGAGTACAGAGATAGGTTCCTCTAGTGATAGTGGTAGTATTGGTAGCAGCACGGGGGAGATCTCAGAGAGTGCTGATGATTCTTGGGTTCTCAGACGGAGAGGAGATGAGGGACTAGGGGACAGGACGAAAGAGGGAGACATGGACATTGCTATGGGTGGTATGGATGATGATCCATCAGAGGTGGAGTGCCTCACTCAATAGATTCAGGACCTTCAGGCCTGTCTTGCCTTATCTAATGCACGTGCTACTGCTTTAGAGGCCCTTGTTATAGCAGCTGAGTCTTGAGAGTGACATGCTCATTCTGAGGTTCATTCTTTCATTGATAGTGTACAAGATGCTGCACACAGAGATATTCTAGACAGGTATTACATATCTGGGCGAGATGCTCAGAGGGAGATTGATTATTGGAGACGCCATTATGAGGGCACAGTTCCTATAGCATAGAGGGTGCCTAGCTACACAGCTTCGTAGAGATCTAGCAGGGCCCAGCATTCTCAGAGTAGTGGTGTCAGAGCTCCTGGGTCCTCTCATAGGACAGATTCTGATATGCCCCCCCCTCATCCACCTCCCGGTGAGGGTGGGGGTAGCTCTTGTTAACCATGTACCATGTACCATTTTTGTAGTGAGTCATTGTATACTCTGAGTAGTACCATTTTTGTATCTGACACATTGATATTTATTGATATACATGTTGATTACCTTCTTTGACAAACTTGCGACCCTTCATTTGTACTCAGATATTTTGATTTACATGAGATGCAACTATGTTTTTGATATGACGTGCAATGGTTTACTTGTTATATGAATGATTCTACATGCTTATGATGTTTTTTAGATGATGAGATGAATATGCATTATGTTTCTATTATGCAAACTCGTACATGGATGTTTACTTTTCCTATGATACTGACATGTCATGCAGGATGGTGTAAATGAAGTGCATGTTTATATGAGATGCTTTATGGATGTTTGTGATTTTATGATTTATCATGTATGCAACTTCTATGTTTTTATCATTTTCTGATGTACTTTAAATGGAATGAATGCAATCTATTATGCACAAAATATCTGAGTAATGCATTTGTTAGTTAGAAAGACGTTAATTTGGATAGATGTGCTCTAAGATTGATCTAATAGAATGTAATGATAGAAAGGATGTTTTCGTTGCATTTTTTGGATAGATATGATCTGATAGAATGGGATGAATGTCCCAAGTCGCTACCCCTGTTTCCAATAATTGTCATCATTGCATCTTTTTTGTATTTTCTAATATTTCGAAGAGCGTCGAATGATCCATATCACATACCACCTGGATACCACCATGACCTCTTGATAGCGGAAGGAGTAGAGAGATTGAATAGAAAGAGACCCACAGTGTACCCAAATATTGACCATCTGGGCTCAACTATGTTCTCTGTTTGAAAAGAAAGAGAGCCAAAGGCACCCAGATATTGACCATCTGGATACCACTTGTCCTCTGAAATTAATCTAAAACAAATAAATCAAGATAGAACTCCTACGCCCCTAGAGTCTATCTGGATAGCATTGTGAGCTCTTGATTTCTGAAAGGGAAAGCCAAGAAAACAAGATAGAACTCCTACGCCCCTAGAGTCCATCTGGATAGCATCAAGAGCTCTTGTTTGCAACATAAAGGGAAAGGCCATAGAAACCAAGATAGAACTCCAAAGTACTCAGAGTCCATCTGAATAGTGTTGCGAGCTCCTAAATCTATAAAACCAAACAAGCAAAATAAAAGAGAAGGAATGTCCAATTCTTTCCCAGGGTTAAGCTCAGATCATGGAATTGCGTGGCTGCTAGATAAGTGAAAATGCCTACCGCATTTATCCTAAATCATCATGGCCCTGAAATCGAAGTAAACATTCAACAGACAACAATCAAAGAAAATAAGTCATGATCTATCATAGCTACTCTCCTCACATGGTGGATCCTGGAGTAGCGTAAGAACATAACCACAAAATATAGACTGACATCTGACCGACTTGACTGACCTAGTCAACATTTTTGGATGGTTCCTCGATGTAGTGGATTCTCTTGATTGGATCGACTCTTCGGATAGGCTTGATTGGTTGGATTGCTTTGATCGTGTTGGCAGCTGATTAAGCTGTGTCAGATGGGCCCTAATGCTTGTTCGCAAAGCTCATGATTGTGACAGTATTGATTGATTTGATTGCTTTGATCATGTTGGCAGTTGATCAAGCTGTGTTAGATGGGCCCAATG
Organism: Thuja plicata; assembly: GCA_018584345.1. Taxonomy (NCBI): domain Eukaryota; kingdom Viridiplantae; phylum Streptophyta; class Pinopsida; order Cupressales; family Cupressaceae; genus Thuja; species Thuja plicata. Next base: position 1,363,896 of record MU225150.1, on the reverse strand, counting down.
CTGGTTTGCAAAGCTCATGATTGTGATAGTATTTGATAAATTTGATTGCTTTGATCATGTTGGCAGCTGATCAAGTTGTGTCAGATGGGCCCAATGTTGGTTCACAAAGCTCATGATTATGACAGTATTTGATAGATTTTATTGCTTTGATCATGTTGGTAGCTGATCAAGCTGTGTCAGATGGGCCCAATGCTGGTTCGCAAAGCTCATGATTGTGACAGTATTTGATAGTTTGGCTAGTTGCCAGCTACTTATTGATTGAATTAATAGATCGATAAAGCTGTGTCAGATGAGCCCAATGCTGATTTACAAAGCTCATGATTGTGACATTGATTGACTGGGCGTGATTTCCCCTTGGTCTCTTGATAACCGAGTTGGTTTTATTGCTTGGGATTTTGCAATGTTTTGAATGTTTTTTTATGAAGATTGGTTTTCTCTCGGTATTTGATCTTTTTAGGATTTTTGATGAGTTTTCTAATTTTTAGGATTTTTGATGAGTTATCCAAATTTTAGGATTTTTTCAGGACATTTTCAATCACCTACTAGTCTGGTGGACCAATATTGACCATGGGTAAGTGCTTGGTGCTCAGAGGGGTTTGCGCTTGTGGATATAGCGTTGGATAGTCAGTCTTGCATTTGTAATATGCTCAAGCTTTTGGAGCTCATTGATGGTGAAGATGGATTTGAACACTTGGCGCCTGTTTGCTAGGTTTTCACCAAGGTACCTATTTAATAGCGCCTGATTGCCAGGTTTTCACTGAGAGAGCGATTTTGTTTTTCTTTACTTTTGATTTTTTTGATTTTTTTTTGTCGCCGAGGTGCCTGATTGCCAGGTTTTCACCAAGGTAACTTTTGTATTTTCTACTTTTTTTTTGGTATTTTCTGGATATGTAGATGGGTGCCTTAACCATAGAGACATCAAGGGTAGAACCTCTTTAGGTGCGTGTTTTTTATGTAGCTGGGGAGCTGATCTCCTTATGGTGTTGCTAGAATGAATGCCCCACTCTGAGTAGAGTTGATAATAACAAATGGCCCTAGCCAGTTTGGCTCAAACTTATCGGGTTTGACTCGCTCTGCTTGGTTCTTCTAATTTTCCATGAGGACCAGGTCTCCTACCTCAAATGTTTGTGGCTTCACCTTGTTGTGATAGTTCCTTCTAAGGCGATTCTGATAGCCTTGTAAGTGGTCGAAGGCATGTTGCCTTCTTTCATCTAGTAAATCTAGTAAGTGAGGGGAATTGCTTCCACCCACTTGGTGAAGTACTCTGTTGCTGCTATGATGTACTTGTGTCTGTTTGCTAAAGAAGGTGTTATTTTGCCCACTAGGTCAAATCCCCACATTGAAAATGGCAATGGTGATGTGATAGGATTTAGTTCCTGGGCTGGTGCATGGATGAGGTCTCCATGAATCTGGCACTGTCTACATCTTTGAACATGTTTATGTGCATCTGTCTCTATTGTGGGCCAATAGTATCCCATGTGAATGGTCTTCTTAGCTAAGTTGTTGCCACCTTCGTGGGTTCCACAAATTCCTTCATGTACCTCGTACAAAGCTTTCTGGGACTCCACGGAAGTGAGACATCGTAGTAACATTCCATCTAGACTTCGTCTGTATAAAGTAGTTGAGAGGATGGTATACCTAGAGGCTTGGCGGATGAGGGATTTTCTCTAGTTCCTAGACAAATTGGAAGGTAAGACATGGTTTTGGAGATATTTATAGACATCTTGGTACCATGGGGATTCAGGACCAACAAGGACACACGATGATTCTGTGATAGATGCCTGATGTGATGGTACTAAGAGTTGCTCCACTAGAAACTGGAATCTTGTTTCATTTCCTGGCATATCAATCAGTGATGCTATGGTAGCCATCACATCTACAGCTTTGTTCTGTGCTCTTGGGACTTGCTCGAAGAGAATGTAATGGAACTTGGTGTGCAGTCTTTCCATCTGTTCTCTGTATGGTATGAGCTTCTCATCTTTGGTTAGATAATCATTGTTGACCTAGCTAATGATCAACTACGACTCTCCAAAGACTTTTAGGTTCTTGATTCTCCATTAGATTGCTATCTTTAGACTGATGACCAGTGCTTCATATTCTACTATGTTGTTGGTGCATTGGAAGTTAAGTATGAAAGAATTTGGAATTGTATCATGATCTGGAGTGGTAAGAACTATTCCTGCCCCCGCACCATGGTTCGTACATGATCCATCAAAATAAAGTTGTCATACCTCGATAGCCAGTTGTAGTGTCATGATAGATTCGTCAAGAAAGTCAGAGATAATAGGCTGGTGGTCTTGAATTGGTGCCTCTGCTAGTTGATCTGTGATCACTTGTCCTTTGATGGCCTTTCTGTCTACGTACTCAATGTTGAACTTGCTTAAGATCATTACCCACTTTGCCATTCATCTAGTGAGCGTTGCTTTGCTTAGGAGGTACTTGAGAGGATCAATATGTGCGACCAATTTCATTTGGTGACTCAACATATAGTGTCTTAGCTTCTGAGAAGCGAAAACAACTGCTAGGCATGACTTCTCAATTGGCGTATAGTTTAGCTCATATCCAAGCAATGTCCTGCTTAGGTAATAAACAACCCTCTCTTTACCTATGTCATCATGTTGTGCCAAGAGTACCCCTAACACTGATTCCGTCGCTAAGATATATAGGAGCAATGGTCTACCTTGTACTGGTGGTATCAATATAGGAGACTTAAGAAGGTAGTCTTTGAATATCTAAAATGCCTGTTCGCATTGTTCTGTCCGTATGAATTTAATGTCTTTGTGCAATAGATGTCGGAATGGGTGGCACTCGTCTGCTAGTTGAGCTATGAAGGGTCTGATCGATTGTAGCCTTCCTTGTAATCCTCGTAGTTGTCTCAGGTTTGATGGTGGAGGCATGTCCAATATTGCTTTGGCCTTTGCTGGGTCCACCTCAATTCCTCTATGTGATACTATGAATCCCAGTAATTTTCCTGTTGTGACACTGAATGCACACTTCTTTGTATTTAGACGAACTTTGAATTCCTGCATTCTGTCAAAGATGGGTCCTAAAACCTATAGATGATCCTTTTGAAGTATGGACTTGGCTTGTATTTCATCCACATAGTCCTCCATTGTTTTGTGGATGAGATCATGGAATATAGTTGTCATAGCCCTTTGATATCTCCGACATTCTTTAGACCAAACAACATGACGTTCCAACAATATGTTCCCCAAGGACATGTGAAAGTTGTTTTTGTTGGTCCTCTAGTGTGATCCTTATTTGATTGTAACCTGAGAAGCCATCCATGAGTGATAGCATTTGATGTCCCATCGTTAGATCTACTATCATGTCAATGTTTGGTAAAGGAAAGTCATCCTTGGGACAAGCTACGTTAAGATCCTTGAAATCTATGCAAATTTGTATTTGACCACTGTGTTTTGTAACTGGTACCAAGTTAGATATCTAGTTCGCATATGGTATAGGTCTTATGAATTTAGCATCCAGGAGCTTTTTCAAATCTGCTTTGACTAGTAATGCAACATGGGGATGCATCTTTCTCAGCTTCTGTTTGATAGGTTTTGCGTTGGGTAGCAACGGGAGATGATGTAGTACTAACTCTGGATCCAACCCTGGCATATCTAAGTAGGACCATGCAAAATTGATCATCCTTGCCTTGAAGAAACTGATAAACTACTTTCTCTCCTAAAGAGTGAGTGATTTCACCAGGTATATGTTCTTTGGGTTCTTGTCATCCCCCAAGTTAACTTCCTCTATTTCTTCTGTTAGCATTGTCGATTTCTCCTCTGTTAAGGGGAGGAGTTCCTTCTTTCCATCTTCTAGTGCCTTAGTGAGGTTTTCGCTAGAAGATACGTCTTGTTTTAGCTTTTTATCATTCTTCTCTTTTTTCTTTTGTGGACTGGAAAGAGGAGCTTCCTCCCTGAAATATGTTGCTTTGTATAGGTTAAAGGAGAAGCTTGCCTTTTGATCTCCTGATGGGATGCCTTCCCTCAGTCCCATAAAATGAGCTATCACCTCATCATTCTCAAAGACATCTAGATCAGGTGGTCCTTGTTGATCCCACTCTATAAGCTTAGGGTGTACAAGATAGACACTTTCATGACTGTTTGGTTTTGGTTGACTGAAAGGAACTGCTAATATGGTGCCTATAAAATTGGATTATGATGTGGACGCACCACTTGAGGTCTGGTAGATGACATGTTTATCTACGCAGGGTTGTTCGATAATGGTCAGTTGGTCAAATAGGTCTACTAGATTTACGATAATGTCTAACTGAGGGGAATAATATGGGATTGACGGTTCAGATCCGTGAAGGGATCTCCACTCATACTCATGGGATTCAGTCTCAATAGAATGCTCATCTGATGTCTCACTTCCTTGGTTTTCCTTGATTTCTATGTGTAGGTTTATTAGGGATTGTGTGGTTCCCTCTTTAGCGAGCAACAACTGCGCTAATATGTTGCTTATTAGGAAATGCTCTGTGTTGTGCCCCTGGTGCATCTCTACCACTTGTTCTTGATTGACTTGAATGTCTTGGATCACATGACTAGTGCTTTGTTGTCCATAGCCCAACCCTCTTATGTTTCTCTGAGTTGGTGGGAGGGGCAATTCATATATGCCTTGTTGCCTTGCCCCCAACCCGGTTGTACCATTGTACCCAACTCTTTGTATCATTGTGTAACCATTACCATAGTTTGACAAGGGTAGTGGTTATCAGATTATCTCAGGGGTATCTTGGTATAACCAGGTATTGATGTCTTGTTCAAAAGGATTTTATTCCGCTATGTCTCCCCATCGGACAAAGGTTGTGGGTGGACATCTGAATAGAATAGGCTACAGAGTTTCTGTTGCAATAACAGTTTGTGGCATGCCATGATTTCTTGGGCTTTAAGGCATGTGCATGATGGTAAAGGCCTCTTCATATCTGTATTCACCACAGCCCTTGTCCGTGATGGATATCTTGCCTACTTTCTATGTGATATCTTTAAGATTTGAATCTGAAGAGGAGGGAATACTTGTGTCCTGTTTGATGATTATATTTCCTATTGCTTGTGTGACATCCTTGGGATTCGAATCTAAAGAGGATGGGATGCTTTCATCTTGGTTTGATGGTACCTGGTTATTGGTGTTGATTTGGACCGCATTACAATATTGGAAGGGGTTTGGATCTCCTTCTATGATGATTTCCTCTCCCTAGTGTGGGAACTTGATGCATTGATGGTATGTCAAAGGTACAACTTGCATTTCATGTATCCAAGGTCTCCCTAGTAGCATGTTGTATCCCAACTCAAGGTCGAAGATTTAGAAGGTAGTGTTTTTTACCATGGGACCAATGCAAACAGGTAGAATGATAATACCTTCAGAGGACCTTTCATCTTCATCATAAGCTCTGATATCTATCCTCCTTGTGCCATCAATGCTTGATTCTAAATATCCTAGTTGGTTGATTAACTTTAGAGTACAAATGTTTAACCTAGCTCCACCATCAACAAGGACCCTATGAATAGCGCTTTTGTGGACCTGGACAAGTAAGTGCAGAGGATCATTATGCAAGGGTTTATGCGGAGGCACATCACGGTTTGTGAATGTGGCATGTTTGTTAGCAACTATATGGTTGACCATCGTTTGGAAGCTCTTAGGTGTTATGTCCCTAGGGATAGATGCATTCTGAAGGGCTTGGTCCAGTGCCAGTTTATGCTATGGAGAAATGTGCAATAGGTCAAACATGGAGATTTGGGCAAGTGTGCACTTTAATTGGTCCACTATGCTTGTTTGTGGATCTGAGTTTGTTGTAGTATTGGTCGGTGTAGTAGAAGAAGATGGTACTCCTTACAAGACAACTCGGGCGCGACGCCTTGTTACAGCAGGATTGAGGCAATTGATAGTATTATCACTATTGGCATATGTATAGTTAACTTGTTTTATTTGTCCACCAGACCCGGAGGCTTTTCCCTTGTTTTGATCATGAAAGGTATCATTGAGTATAGTGTGATCAGTTGTGCCTTTGGTTTGAGTATTCGTCACATCAATGACCTCTGTGTCAATTAGATCTTGAATAGCGTGTTTCAATCGGTAGTAGTTAGCCGTTTTGTGCCCTTTCACGGGATGAAACTCGCAGAAATCTGTCATTATACCACCTTGGTTTGTTTTCATCTTGTTCAAAGTCCCTGATTTCTGGGAGAGTGATAGTGTTTGATTGCATCAACTTGCATAAAGTTGATTCTATCGGATCTCCTAATGGTGTGAAATCTCGTTGTTGGAATTTAAATTGTGGTTTGCGTTGATTCTGTTGTTGACTGTTTGACACAGCGGCCGCTAGTATAGGGGGAGGTTGGTTTTGGGTGTATGGTTGTTGAGTGGGCCCTGTGGGTTTTTGGTTGGCCACAGGCGGGCCTTGCAGTGACACCTTGTGTTGTGCATAGTTGACTGTCTTTACATCAATGACACCATCGCTAGTGACATTTTTGTTTTTGTTCCACCACTTAGCTTTGTCCGTTGCATTTTTGTTTGTATTTGTTTATGTGGGATCTGCAAGGATTCCTTGTTTGACTAAGTTCTGCTCACAACGAACTCCTCTTTCGATGAGTTGTGTGAAGTTCAGAGCTAACTGTAACTCTGTTGTGAATGACATGTCTGGAATTATATTGTCAATGAACATGACTATTAAGTCTTGTTTGGGAACATCATATGTTATGTGGTTTGTTTTATTCCTCCATCTCTATAGGAATTTCACAAAAGACTCTCCATCCTTTTGTTTGATATCACAAAGGTCCTTGATGCTGACCTTGCGCTTGATGTTATGATGGAAGTGAGCTATGAACTTTTCAGCCAGTTCACCCCAAGACTGAATGTCACGAGGTAAATGTGAGAACCATTCCATTGTTGGTCCGGCCAAGCTTTGTGGGAACAGTCAAATTAGATATGTCTCATCATAGGTGACTTCGATATAACTAGCAAAGAACCAATAGGGTTGGTATTGCCCCTATATTTGTCAAATTTTGGTACTGAGAAGTGATTTGGGAATGGAGACATGTGAAGAGAATGGTCAAAGGGGTATGGGTATAAGTCCTCTACGATATAGGATTTAGTTTTCCCCTGATTTTGCATATCCATCATTTGGGTTTGAAGGGTTTGCATTTGTTGCATCAACATGTCCGTTTGATTTTAAGGCTAATGTGTAACATTCCTATGTGTCATGGTGGGTATAAGGTTGCGCCTCTGTGTCCCTTGAGTAGGAACATGAGATTTCATTCTAGGGACTTGATATTGATTCCCCACCGAGTGACTTGTAAATGGAGTGACATGAGTAGCCCATGGTGGGTTTTGATGCATTTGTTATGATTGAAAGTGGGGTTGATTCTGCTGGGGTTGGTATTGCTACTACTGAGGTTGGGGTTGAAACTGGGGTTGTTGTTGTTGAGGTTGGTTTTGAGGCAACTAAAGCTGGGTTTGATGTAGCGGGGTTTGAAATTGAGGCAACTGAAGCTGGGGTTGCTGTTGCAATGGTTGGTTTTGAGGCAACTGAAGTTGGGGTTGCTATTGTGAGGGTTGGAATTGAGGAAACTAAAGATGGGGTTATTGTTGCAGGGTTTGAAATTGAGGCAACTGAAGCTGGGGTTGTTGTTGCGGTGGTTGATTTTGAGGCAACTAAAGCTGGGGCTGCGGTTGCGGGGGTTGGAATTGAGGTAACTGAAGCTGGGGTTGATGTTGCAGAGGTTGATTTGATATCACAATGGGCAAAGTTGTAGCCTTGGGCAGGCCTTGACTGTAAGTCATTCCTACAGAGATGGATCCTTGTGGGCATGAGGTATTGATCCCAAGACTAGTGTGAATTGACTACAACAGCGACATAGTTTCAGAACAGTTGGTGTTTGGTGGGATGGAAGGCATAGCATGAGAGCTTGATTGTCCTGGCCATAAGACCAAAGGTGGATGCATACTAGTGACCATGGGTGCACTTAGTTGTGAGCCTTTCATGCTTTGAGTGGATGATGTGCTGGCCTAGTTTGGGTCCTTAGTCTGACCAGATATAGTCTATGTCAATGTGGGTAATATCAATGGTGGAAAACTCTGTGACACAACAGGTAGCATCTGAGGAGGTTGAGTAGTGTTTTGACCTGCGAGAGGGTTTTTGGGCCATATAGTTGATACACTGAATTCAGCGGGGAGTTTGACTCCCTTCTTTATTAGCATGGCCAAGTAACATTCAGGGTTCCTCTCTATAACAATGTCAACTACTTTCGTGGAGTAAGCATGTTGTTCCACATATTCAATTTCTTCCTTTGTGATATCTTGGAAAAAAAGCTACCCCACGGGGTTGTTCAATGAATAGAGTAGAACTGGTATTCGCAAAGGGATCATTCTCTTGCTCTATTTCCCAAGCAGGGAAATGATTGATATATGACTCATCAAGTTGAGTTCTAGCCTTAGACCTTGTGTAAGGTCCCCCATGAGGTTTTTGAGACATAGTGTGGTCTAGGTTTTGTAACTAAAACAAGTGATATAAAGCAAACAAGGAAGAAGATCCTTTCTGAGGAAGTCTGAGTTATGTTTTGGACAAGGGTAATTCTAAGGACAGATTTTGATGTAACTTGATCTCAAAGTGATGATGGTAAAAAGATAAGATTCACCGACCTTTGCCTTGGACAAAGTCACTTTGATAAAGATGATGATGTTTTGATATGATGAGATCAAGGTATTTCTAGTCTGAGCTTTCAAACTAACAATTTTTTTGACAATAATCGTGCTTTACAGAGAAAGGGTAATCTTTAATGTTTAGAGATTCACACAATGTTCTTCACATTTTTCTGGGATAGGCACTAGTTTTGGACACCAAATGAAGAATTCTTTCAAGGTTTTAGGTCAAAATAGGAATATAGTATATTTGGTCAATTGCGGTATAATTTCATTGATTGCGGTAAAATAACTGGTCCATTGCGGTAGTTTATCACTGATTGCGGTAATAAACACAATGATTGTGGCAGTAAACAAGTCAACTATGACAAACTTCCTTCAATTGTGACACAATGCGGGCAATTGCGGTAAATGAGGAATAGTCTAAAAAAGACTAAAGGATAAGTATCACTGCTTGATATTTTTGAAATTTTTGGAACAATGCTTCTGATTTGCAAGACAGTTGACGTTGACAACCCTAGACTTTAACACATTTTACTCATTTTTGATAGTTTGGATGTTTTGTTTTGTGTTTTCAGAAACTTATCAAAGGAACAAGCACAATAGACACTGTGTTTTGAGAAATGAAGACTGAAATTGTGTATGTTCTACAACTTTTTCAAGTTGCAAGGTTATCACGAGGTCTCAACAATGAACAATCAGATTTAATCTAGGTCAATGGCTTCAGAATACAATGTTATAGGCCCAATGCTTGAATGTCCATTATCTCACACAGTAATTGTCAAGCTACTAGAACACGAAGGTCCACAACGTAGGTGCCCGTGTTTTTGTCATTTCTAGGTATTGTTTCCGTGAAGTGAAGATCTCTTTCACTACACAAATACCGTGGGACACATATGTTGGGAATCTTGGGGGGAAATTCTACAACCCCTTGCACTATAATAAGGTATCTATTTGGAGGTAAAATGGGTTGGCCTCTAATTAATCAAGGTTGTAGTAAGCGTCCGTGGTGTCTCTCCAATCGGTTTGTACGTGCGTGACTCACTTAGGAGCCTAGTTGACCATGCTGGCTCCTTAGGGATATTCACCTGATCCAAACTATTATCAACATGCCTCACCCGAGCTTGGCTAGATAAGATGGAACTTTGGTTCATGCCTTGTTTATATACTGATCGAAAGGATTACCAGTTTAAGGTCGTCCTCCGAGGAAGAAGCGCATTCCCTAGATAGGCCTTTCTAAAAAAGTAAAGGTTTGTAATCTAACAGTTTGTGCAAGTGCACCCAAAACTCAAGACACAAGGTAAATCGATTAAGCTCCAAAGTTTAAAGTGTGAACTAAGCTACACCACCATACAAGCACCAACGTTCAATTTTAAACCCAAAAGTAGGTGTTGATTACTTGTTCAATTTTAATGCACCAAATTGAGAGATTTTTTTGCCTTTGTTCAGTTTTAAACCCCACGTCAATTTTAAGCCCAAATCCAAAATATGAGATGTGATATGTTTTGCAAGCACTATTCTTTTTAAACCCAAATCGACAAATAAATTCCTTTTAGTTTGCTTTGTTTAGACAGGTTAGTACCAAAAAGGATTATTTTCAAAATGAGAATATATGTAACTTTGAAATTACGAATGATGCTTACCAAAACTTACCCTTCTCTGTCTTCGGTGATTTTGTCCAATCCTGCACAGAAAACCAAAAATATCAGTTTAGAAACAGAGGGGCAAAAGATTTGGATCTGAAATGCAATTTTTGTCTGTGATTGCGGCAAAGTATTGGCAATTGTGGTAAATGTTTGTCGATTGCGGTAAAGCACTGGCAACTGTGGCGAAATGTTGTCAATTGCGGTATAGATCGGGCAACTGTGACAAAATACCAACAATTGCGGCACGGATCAAGAAATTGTGCTAAAGTACCATAAGAAAGAAGACAAAAATAGACAGAATAACTGTGAAAGCCTGCAATCAATTGCGGTATTAAACCAGTCGATTGCGGCACAATTTCATTGATTGCGGTAAAATACCAGCAACTGCGAAATAATACAAATGTCAAAGAAAAGTTAGATTTTTAAATTTACGACCATACGGCCGTGGTTAATCAATCTGTTTCTTTGTTTGCAAGAGATATTTGGGCTATTTGATTCACATTAGGTTCACCAAAATGTACGCCTCTCTTTCTCGTTGATCTGTGGTTCCCAAGATTTCCAAAGGCAAGGGTCAGTAGCAAAGGTTTCACAATGGATATAAACCAAATACACGATACTACTAAAATGAATAACAATGAAACATAATCAATAAAATGTACAAACAAGAGAAAGGAAAACAAATAAATGCAAACCCCACGATGCTTGAAGCTTCTATTGTTTCTCTCTACTCCTTTCGAAACGTTGTTCTTGATGCTCAGTATTGGCGGGGCAGCATCTATGATTTGAGAAGTGTCAAGAATTTGCTAATTGAAATGGGTGTGTGATCGCAAGATGGCTTGAATGCTAGAACCAAACTGACAGAGTAATGGTGCATGAGAGCTTGAAATCCCTGATCCTTCAAATGGTTATGAAGGGTTTATTATATAGGAATTGGTGATGAAATGAACGGTTGAGATCAATCCCAGAGATAGGGAGATGAACGGTTGAGATCAAAAGGAACTAGAGAGGTCCTCAGTAAACTCC
>MU225150.1:1335085-1352543 GCA_018584345.1 Thuja plicata | reverse complement strand
TGTGGACTGGAGAGATGGGTGGAGTAACCCATGTGATCTAATTGGAGTTATCTCTTTGAAGATAAATGAATATTTAATTCATTTATTTAATTATTATTTTCAACATGTGAGATAATTGAATTCTTTTAGATTTAGAATTGCTCTATTGAATGAAATTAAATTAATTTAATTGGAAGAATTTAATTAGTAAGTTTAAATATTTGAATTTAAACTATAGGAAATTGAATTTAAATAATTAATTAATGGTATTTAATCAATTAAGGTTAATTAATTTTGAGAATTTGATTAGATGATTTGGGGAATGAATTTAGAGGAAAATAGAAAAATTAATTAATGATTTAAAAACCATTAATTAATAGATGAAAATTAGTGTTTTTAATGTAAAGTCGCAAGTCTGTCCATTTTAGGGTGTCTACAAGGGTATTTATTCACGTATCTTTTATTACTTTTGGTATCCAAGAAATTATCTTAGACTTAGTATGAAATAATGTATTTATGAATTATGTGCTATCTCTTGATGTATGGTTGTGGAAAACTATTATGAGTTAATGAATCTATGAATAAATAACTATAGAATTCAATATTGGATTATGGGTACTATGTTTCACAAATGCGTAAGAAATAATAAAGTATATAGGGCATTGCATATCCATCAAATGTTTATCTTTCACCTGAATGCTTAATGAATAGTGTAAATAATGACACGAGTTTAGTAAAGGATAACTCACATGGATGCATGCTAAAATATTAGGATTGATGGTAAGATTATACATGTAACTTAATGTTAAGAGTAAAGGAAAGAATTACAAACTTATATTAATCAACTACTACCTTAATGGGTAAATGAATAGATTAGATTATGTTTCTGTAATAGCGGTGTTAGGGAACCTGAGAGGACTTAGATTAGTTATAATATTTCATTTAAAAAAAAGATATATTCACATCTCTTAGTAGTTAGTTGGCTTGTCCTCTTGGGTTCCCTGGCGGGGCGTGACACAATCTTAGACTTTTCTAGCTTTACCGAAATTGATCAAATAACTTAATGTTCACTAATCAACCTAGTTATCAATGTGTTAAGCAAAATATCAAAGCAATAATCATATACACATGACACGTAGATTTTTAACATGGAAACCTTTTTAAGGGAAAAACCACTTGGGACTGGTGACCCAAAATTTTCACTCTTCTGAAGTGAGCTCGGTGAAGAGCCAACCCTGTTAAAGGTTACAAACACACTGTTAAGTGCAACCTTATTAGAGGATTTAATAAAATAGTTAATCACTTGAAATCTGGCATTTCACTATGCTATCTTCATGAGAAACTTTTTGATACTCCTTGGGATGTATCTCAATTACAAAGGATAATTAAATCCCACTCTATTAAGAGATTTTCTGTATCAATGGTTAAACTAAAATAGTATGATTTGTTCATATAAACAACTTAAATTTGCAGATGTTCAGATCTATTGTAAGCTCAAATACCTTTCTGATCTTTTTTCTCTTCAATTCCCTTGCTCCACTTCTTTCTGCTCTATGAATGTTGATGCTTAGTGTCTGCAGAAATCTTGGCTCTATCCTTAGCCTATATGATCAGATCTTGAATGAAGACTTCTTTCTTCAAACAATAATGTTCTCAACATTCCTTTTCCCTAATTTCATAATGAATAGCTTTGTCTCTTAAATAGAGATGAATTCACCATTTCTTTTCCTTCTTGTTTTCTTCGTTGATCACTTCTTGATCCGTAAAGCATGCCATGCTCGCTTTAGTTTTAATCCACAAATCTCTCCTTGCTTTTAGGATTTAAAACATGCTTTAAATCTCCATTTGTATCCGTAGCTTTTAACTTGTCGACGAAAACAATGTGATCAACCAGTTAACTCTATATTTAGCTTATGTCAGCTAAGTATTTTTTTCATTTATGAACTTCAGTTCCGTCGGTCAACACTTCAGTTCTTTGTCGGTCATAACTTCAGTTCTCCTCGAGTTTCTCTATCTGGGTTGTCTGTCCGTCCAGTAACACTACAATTCTCCTTGGGTATCTTAGTCTGGTAATGTTATGCCCTGCATACCCGTCCCTAGATTTTGTTGGCAAAATGTTGGGTCCCCATTTTTTTTTTGCTTTTTCCTTGTTTCTTTTCCTTTTGTTTTCCTTCGACCTTTGCCTCCGTGGGGTCGGTGTTTTCTTTTCTTCTTGGTTTCTCTTTCTCCGGGACTCAGTCCCAGAGTGTTTTTGTCTTCTTTGTTCCAGCCAGATTCCAGACTCTGGGATTCTCTGTCACCATTTCCTCTTTTGTTAGAGGGAGCGGTTACATGGGATCCCCGGGCCCAGAGTCTAGAGGTTTGCCTTTCTCAGAATTTGTGGAAGGAGAGCGAGATGTTTTTACCCTAAGGGTATAAATAGGGTTTCCCTAGTCATTGTTACAGTTACCATGAACAAATTGCCCCAGAGCGATTAAGGTGATTTAGCAACGACTAAGTGCGATTTATTCTTAGAGCTTAAACATTGCTTAACAGTGGTTGAAAGTTGTGTGTTCATGGTCATTTGAAGCTGGTCAGTTGTAGAGTGCCTCTCATGCTCATTCTCTCACATTCCTCATTCCAAAGGTAGGCCCTTCTAGTTCTCCCTCGCACTTTCTGGTTTTGTTTTGGTTTTTTTACATTTTGTTTTTATCTCTGGTTTCTCATTTTTGTTCTTGGCGTCACCTCCCGTTGGTGGGATGGCTCTGCCAGAGGGTTTTGTGCCCTCTGTACAGTTGTAAACTAGTGTAATGCTTGTATATTTCTTGTAAATATTGTAAATTGCTTGTGTCTAGTTGTATAGGTTTGTTTTTGGGTCAGCCTGTGAGTTGTACTTCGACCCTCATTATTCTTCAACCCTCTGTGTATAGGTGTTTGTAGTTTATGTACATTCATGTGTATCCTTCCCCTCTTGTCTAGTGGTGAGATCATCGTGACCTTATGAGTTTATCCAAAATTTTGAGCTCACCCTTCTGGTTTCTACAAACTCTAACTTGACACCTCGCCTGGTCGAGTTTGCAAGCTTTCTCTCTCCTCTATCATCTCAGTCTTAATGGCGGGTTTAATTCTCCCACATGTGAGCATTCAAAACAAGCCCAATTGGAATTCATTTCCTTGCATGTTCAGACAACTGTCATCATTAATATCATTACTTCCTTTATTGCACGACCATGTGACACCCTATGTCAGCCTAAGTATGACTAATTACCGGTCATGTCAATAACAGTTAGTATTCTGGACTCTGGGTCCCAAGTTCCCCTTTGACCTTCATTTCATTCACCACATGAGCCAGAACCTCTAGGCACAGATCAAATCCCCAAGTAAGTCATTTTGTTATGTATATATTTTTAGGGTTTTATGAAAACTAACACCTTTTCAGGATATATGTGAGGCGGTGATGAAATCTCCAGAATCTAGAAAACTATCTTATTTTATCCATATTGACGGTTGTTCGGTCTTGCAGGCTGCCGATAAATTCACAGTTCAATCATGTCTAAAGCATCTTCTCCACCCGGGAGTCCGAAACTCCCTACTACTTTGACAAGGGCAACTACCAGGACAAAGGCTGAGAAGGCCTTAGAGAAGCTTCCATTAACAATGAAATATTTGAAGGGAGAGGCTATTCTGGGATCTAAGGTAGATTCCAAGCTGCAGCTGATCACCAACAAAAGTATCAGAGCATGGGTCGAAATGCAGGCCTTGGTAAAAATAATGTTCATTCAGCGCAAGGCCAGAGATCTGATGGCACTTAACGTGGCCGCCTCCAGAATCCTTAAGGCCACCTGCTTCCCCTTCTTAGTGCAGGCTCCAGAGCTCATTCTTAGATTGGCAGAACACTACAACACAATCGTCCAGGCTGTCATGCTTTTTGCTCCCCTTCTGTCGGGCTACCCAATGCCCATGGTGTCTCTGGACTCTGTAACATTTGCTTTGGGGCTAGGGACCCCCAATTTTCCAATGCAGCTGTTATCACCCGGTCCCTGACATTAAATGAATTTGAGAAGCTCCCACACATTGCCCGATAATACCTCAACTCCAACTGGCTTAAGAGCCCAAGAAAAGACTACAAAAAGATGAATTTGGAGATCTCCCAAATGAAATTTAAATAAAGCATACAAATGGGGATCATCACTTTGTGCAAGCTCTTTGGAGAACCCCATTCCTGAGAATTCTCGACATGGATGTATTACTTCTTGTTCGACATCACCTTCGCTAAACAAACTTTTGATTGGGCCACTATCATCGCCAATCATGTGGATGCCCAGCTCACCAGGGTCACCCAGTCCTCCAAATTTTACATGAATTCATACGTCTTATGGGCACTAGTGCAGCAATGACCCATAACCAGGGGATTACTCATTGTCAGTGTGCTCAGGACTGGCAAGGGCCAGAATGCTCTGTGAGACTATTTCCCACAAATCCAATGGGAAGCCAGTTTCCCCAGTTTTTGCAGAGTAAATGATGCCTTCATTTACTATAATATTCTTACACCCACTCGAGATGTTGGATACTGACTTTAAAAAGAGGCAATGACTTTGGTCGTCACTTATGGCCACTACTACATCCAGTTCCAACAACACTCCTACATTCAGGTGACCAACTTCTCGAGGAAACCCTACCTATTGCCCAAGCATTGTGGGGATAGGATAATTCTTTTGGAATATTGTAGACAAATTCTAGAGCTTCATGCATTCTTTGCATTGAAGAAGGTCACCAATTTTATGTTCCCAATCACCTGCGGGAACTATACTTACAACCTTGCAGCGGCAAAAGAGGCCGACAATGAACTAAAGTGCCTGTGGCTAGCAGAGTTTTACTTAGACTAGAAATTTTTTGATCTGCTAGATAAGATAACGTCGACACTGACCCATGCATCAAACCCCCACAAGCCTCACATTGAATATTTTTGGGCAGACTGCCAGGACAATTTTGAAGTCTGGAATTGATATTTTGGCAGAATGACGCAAGGTATGATGAAGTGTCTCAAGCTTCAGACCTCCCTAAGGAATTTTAAGATACATTGTCTATAGAGGACCCACAATACAATGCTCAAGGAGTAGACAAAATGACTCTCACTCTAATGGACTGGGACACCCCAAAAGGCCTAGCAATTAAGGATATCATCCACGATGTGATTGAACATAGTCATGCATATTTTCAGAAGGTGTGTCCGAAGAGCACTTGAAGAGTTGGACCATTTTTGCAGGGGTCCACTTTTGGGGCCAGAACCTCTGCACAAGGCGAGGATAGAGGGAAAAGAAAAGTCAAGATCCTGCCCCAGATTCCATCCACAGTTCCCATTGTAGAATAATTGCACCTTCAGCTGGCAGCGTCCCACCAGATGAAGGAAGCAATAAGCACCTAACTTGGCATCTCAGTTACTATGATAGAACATTCCCTCCCTTCTGGTTCCCCCTTACTTACAGAACTTATGCTCCAAGAAATAGGGATGGGAGCGGAGGATGAACGAGTGACCATTCTGGATGTCGGACCCCCATTGGTATAGAGGAGGAAGAAGCAAAAGAAAAATGTCCCTAAACCAAAGGAAGAAATAGACCTCGGGATGCCCAACATCCCCCAGGTGGATATAATCCCAGACTCCCCTAAACCAGAGAATCCCCCAGAGACCTCCCCTCCGCATGATGATTTTGACGACATCTTTGGGACAGATGAGCTTGTAAATTTACAAGGGGATATAGGGAAGGCGGTAGAAGAGATTGTTGCGCAAGAAGAAGTAGCGGTCCCCATTGAAGGGGACACTCCAAAGAAAGAGGTCGCCATAGAATAGGAAGTCTAGTCGGAAAGAGAAAAGGAACCAAAATAGGTGGACATCCCAAATGTTCAAGAGATCCTGGTCTTGGAGACCAAAATAGGAGAAAGGAGGCAAGAACAAGATGAGCAGCCGACTTTGGCTGAGGGAACTGGACCTACAGGAGAAATCGTAACCTCAGCCACCATGCTCCAGACACCATTGCCCACCTATGGTAGTGTGACATTCAACAAGGTGATCCTGATAATACTATAGTTAGATCTAGTTCGGACGCCTTCACCACCTCCGGAGGGTAAGCCAACAGAGGAGAATGTTGTGACAGAGGATGTCAAAGAATAACAATAATAGCAGTAGCAAGATGAGGGGGAGAACCCCAAAAATATGAATGTCGATCTCACATATGCTGCTAAGGACAAGGACACTGAGGCAGAGGATATTGATACCACTAAGGTGGATCATGTAGGTGGTCCCAAAGACACAGAAAAAGATTATGACGAGACTATAAACATTGGGGATGAGCAACAGAACCCCGGAGGAGACTCAAATGATCAATCTCTAGCAACAAGGCCACCCCTGCCACCACAATGGTTGGTGGAGTCAAATAAAAGGAAGGTCATGGCAGGGACAAAAGCCCATCTCTCCCTGGCTGAGATGATGGCACAAAATCAAAGCATCCCCAAGCCAAAGAGGGCCTGGACCCTCCACTCCATTCAGATTGGTCCGGTCAGGGATACAGTCGCGGTCATTGCGGCACCTCCCCTGGACAAAGAGGAAGCAGCGATTAGTGTTGCAGAATATGTAGTCATGGAAGTACCTCTAGGGAAGAGGGATAAGCAGGGTGAATTGGACCTTCTGAAAGAGGCCAGCCGGGAAATCAAGGCCCGTTATGAAAAGCAAGCCCAAAGGCTTAAGGAAGAAAAGGAGAAGAACATAAATCTTGTTGGCCTGCTGACTGAGCTAGCATAGTTATTGGCTGAAATTTGTCCACTTCTACATCTAGAGCACCGCTTCCACAGGGTGACATCGACGTGCTAAGGAATATGAAGAAGAAAGCACAGGCGGTCGATGAATCAGTATCCGAACAGGTAGGAAATGTCTGACATTTCCTGGTGGAAACTCTCTCAGACCTGTATACAACTAGCAACATTCTACACCATGCCAAAAATACCATTTCCATATGGGAGGGAGAGACCAAGCAATATGAGGCTTGGAAGAGCGAGCTAGGAGAGCTCATGAACCTCGGGGAGGAACCCGTTGCAGAGATGGGAATTTTGGGGGAGGAGTCTTTCAATTTCATCCAGGTCCAGCACTCCAGACTTGATCTCAAATTAGAGATTAACAAGAAATTGGTAGGGGCCCTGAAGGATAAGGTCCCCGAAGTAGAATATTCTTTAAATTTATACAAGGCATTTGTTACAAAGGTTTTGAGAGTCGATCCCTTTGGTAAAAATACATGTACTCTGGTAGATCATGTAGTCAGGAAGTTTGACAAATTAATGGAGTCACGATACCAATCCCCAAGGGATTTTGATGAAGCAAAAATGTCACGCTTATCCTGCATGATGCTTCGGGTCCATGATGCAGCAAAGATGATCGCAGAATTTAAAGGGAATGCCCTAGATTTGGGCAAGAAAGTGGGGGAGGCCATGTATCGCCAGGTGTTTATCAAAGGCATCGATGAAGAGGGAATTCCCCAACTTTTGGAGGCTTTCAAAACATACAAGGCACAATAAAGTTCTCTGGACTCCGACGATTTTCACCAACAGGGTGTAATTTTGTAAATTCTTTATTCTTTAAGTGCAAGCTCCCAGACTCCAGAATTCTAGATTTGAAGTTTTGTATTCTTTCACAATGACCCGTATCTCAATTCCCTGGAGCTAACCGGTCATTGTCAAGCAGTTAATAAGTGGGTAAGCAGGTAGGTGATCCTGGTAAGGCATGTCAGACGGAGGGATGGCTTTGATAGGTGATTCTCCCAAGGCGCCGCTCTAGCATTAACTACCTTGTGCATCAAAGATAGTGAGCCACATTTTCCATTGATGAGGCATGTAGCCTCGAACTCCAGGAAGATCATATTTCTTCTATTTTTACTCCGACACTCTTTTCTCAGCCGATTCTTCCATCTTCTCTTCTTGTCTTCTTGCTCTATCTTGTTAGACCTCTACTCTTTTCAAGGTGATTGTAAGTGGTGCAAGTAGTACCGACCACCGGATAATGTATTTTATATGTTGAGTGTATAGTTAGATTAGGTTAGTTTTAGGGCAAACTATGTGTATAAATAAGAAGTCTGACCTCATAACAAGGGTTAGCGAAATTGATGATTTTGCAATCCAGCAAGTAATAGAAGATAGTTTTCTTTGCATTTTTAGTTATTACAAGAGCTCAATGCTCAGTAGTTCTTAATGGTTAGATTCTCCCTTGGATCCATTTGATGTATACACCAGTGATGCTAGAACACATTGTTAATGAAGAAGGAAGAACAATTATGGCAATTATGTTGTTGGTGTTCTGATCTCCAAGTTAACAATATCCTTTCGTGTTGTATGTTTCTGATGTCCTTTGCTCTGATGTTTTTGTTTAGATTAATGATCTAATTTCCCCTTGCTATTGAATATGTATGAATCACTGGTTTTGTATGTATTCAGTATTTAGTGTAGTTCTTTGGAGCATTATTAATGTTGGAAATATATTGCATGACTATAAGTAGAAGTAATAAACTCTTAACTTTGGCCTATCTTTTGTTGTTTATTTGGTAAACTCAGCATGCTTGCAGGAAACCTCAACCCATCACTGAAATCCACAAAGAAGAAGAGCAAAAACTAGCTACCCCCCTGAACAAAATAGTCACTAGCCCAGCTTAGATTCCCCGCACTGTCGAGACTCGACACTCAGGTGCTTGAAGGCCTGGAGAATTTATTCCCCGGATAACTTTTACAGGGAAAGTTGGCCGGTACCCCAGTACCCGGTGACAATGTATCTCTGTTGATTGGACCAGTCACAAAGTCCCATCAATAGGTAACACTATAAAGTTCTTCTCGATAATGCTTAGACTTTGTCTTCTCGGGCAACACTGTGACTTTCTCTTTTTGGGGTTCTCTATCCGTCGGTGTACACTGTTCGTTGGTGTTTTTTGTCACTTAGTGTATACTAAACTTTTATGCATTACTGATAGCATAACCTTTATCTCTTTGATTCTTTGAAGTCTTTTACAATATATATGTGACCAAACAAGATTATATCAAGTTGAAATCAATGACAATACAATACATTAACTAATTTAATGTCTTGCATTAACTTTTTGCAGCTCGGTAATCATCAACTTAACATCTTCAAACATTCAATCAATTATAGTTCATGAATATCTCCCTTTGGCATTGATGGAAACATACTATATTAATACTAATACAATATTAAATATATCAGTTGTAGTTCATCAATCTACCAAAATTATTGTTCTATAACCAATACAAATATATAGCTCTTGGTAAGCTCTTTAATCTTAGATTTGATTCTTGCAGCTCTCCCTTTGTTCAATCCCTTCACTGGATAGGTGTAGCAATTATATATTTTGATGTCTTGTCCCTTTTCTAGATAGATATGTCTTTGAATCTTTTATTTCCCTTATGTCATTCTCTCCCTTTGACAATCTCTAGTTTTTTCTCCCTTAGGTTATTAAGTACATCTCTCCTTTGAGTTCATCTCTCCCTTTGTTGGAGTGTATATTTCATTATTGAGTATTTCATATTGGAATCATCTCTCCCTTAGGTACATCTCTACCTTAGGAATCATTGGTACATATCTCCCTTAGGTACATCTCTCCCTTTGACAACAATGTCAAATTGAATTCTTCCTTTTCATAATTTATTCCTTGAATTTCCTCAACAATGCAATAACTCTGATGTTCGGTGCAGATAAGTACCTTATTGTGTACAAATGTATCCTTTAGAGTCCATCTCTTTTCTTGCATCAAGATGAATGATCTTCTGAATAATATGTAGGCTGATGCAACCTGCTAGTGAGCTTACTGACCAGTAGACAAAGGGTCTGACCCCTAGTCTCATTCTCGGGTACTCAAAAGTATCCTTAGGCAATGGATTGGTGAAGATATCGGCAAGTTGTTCCTTGGATTGCACATACTCAAGTATCACCTCTTTATCTTGTACTTGTTCTCTTAAATAATGATACTTGATAGCAATATGCTTTGTCTTAACATGCATGATAGGGTTCTTTGAAATATTGATAGCACTTGTGTTATCACAATAGATAATTACTGGTTCAAGGATTTTCATGTTCATACCTTCGAGTATTTGTTTGATCCATGCAATATTAGAGCAATTTTTAGCAGCAACCACATATTCTGCTTCTGTAGTATATTGATTCATCCTTGCTTCTTTCTTATCCATGTGACAAGTCTATCACCCATGAAGAATGCTCCTCCAGTTGTTCTCTTTCTATCATCAATTTTTCTAGCCCAATCAACATTGGTATAGACTTGAAGCTCAAATTTGCCTTCTCTTTTATACCATAAGCCATAGTCCTCAGTATTCTTTAGATATCTCAAGATTCTTTTCACAGTAGTCATATGTGATTCCTTGGGATTAGTAGAGAATCTTTCAACTATTCTGACTGCATGTGCAATATCTAGTCTAGTATGTACAACATACATGAGTTTACCTATCATAGATCTATACAGAGTTTGATTTACCTCAGGTGACTTGTCTTCCTTTGTTAGTTTGCATCCAGTTGCCATAGGTGTTCCAACTGGCTTGGAGTCCTCCATCTTGAATATTTTGATAACTTATTTTATGTATTATTATGTAGATGCCTTCTACCTGTTGAAGAATCTGTAGACCTAGAAAGAATTTGATCTCTCCAAACATTGACATTTCAAAATCTTTGCTCATTTGATCAACAAAGGATTTGCATAACATATCATTGCCTCCAAATATGATATCATCAATAATTATTTCAGCAATCAAAGTGTTATCATTAGTATCTTCTTTTAAATACAGATTGTTGTTATCACTTGTTCTTATAAATCCAATACTTATGAGATAGGAGTGAAGTCTTTCATACCAGGCTCTTGGTGCTTGTTTTAATCCATACAAGGCTTTGTGTAGTCTAAATACCATGTTCCTCTTGTCTGGATCAACAAACCTTTCTAGTTGTTCAATGTATACCTCTTCCTCAAGTATTACATTTAGGAATGCATACTTGACATCCATCTAGTATACCTTGAATCCTTTGAATGCAGCATAAGCAAGTATTATTCTCACTCCTTCTAGTCTAGAAACAGGTGTAAAGGTTTCTCCATAGTCAATCCCTTCTTCTTGTGCATACCCCTTGCATACTAATATTGCTTTTTTTTCTTGTGACTTCTCCATTCTCATTCAGTTTGTTTCTGAATATTCATTTGGTACCAATGACATTCTTGTCATTTGGTCTAGGTACAAGTGTCCAAGTTTTTTTATTTTCAATCTGCTCAATTTCCTCATTCACGGCACTAATCCATTCTTGATTCTCAAGTGCAACATTAACAAATTTATGCTCAAAATCACAAATTAAACATCTAGTGTTTAGTGACTTGCTTCTTGTTCTCATTTCAACCTTTTTTGTCTCCTATGATTTGGTTTTGTGGATGGTTCCTTCTGAAATACTTGAAAAGTACTGGTTCAAATCTTTGTCCATCATCCTGATCATTATCTTGACTTTCATCTTGTTCTCCATTGCTTGGTACATCATTTTGAGCAAACTCTGGATTTTCGGTATTTGCAGCCTGATGCTCGGGTGCATTGTGTTGTTGCTTGGTAGCGATACATTGTTACTCGGGCAGAGTGTCAGGGTCTTCACTGTAAACAAACTTGTTGTAGTCTTATGGTTCTTTTCTGTTTTCCTCATCATTTTCTCAGCAAATTCATCAATCTTGATATTTGCACTTTTAATGATTTTGTTAGAGGCTTTATTAAGAAATTTGTATGCCTTTCTTTTGGTAGAATACCCTAGAAATATTCCCTTATCACCTTTGGATTCAAGCTTTCCATTTCTATCATCTTTCAAAATATAACATTGACTACCAAAAATTATGAAGTAACTTACATTGGGTGTGTATCCATACCATAGCTCATAGGGTGTCTTATTTGTGTCCTTCTTTAATTGAACTTTGTTCAACGTGTAGACAACATTACTGAGAAATTCTCTCCAGAATGTTTGAGTGATGCCCTTCTCTATCATCAGTGTTCTGGCACAATCAACAATTGATCTGTTTCTCCTCTCAGCAATCCCATTTTGCTGTGGTGTTCTTGGTGTAGAAACCTGTCTTTGAATTCCATGCTCATTGAAAAAGTTAGTGAATTCATCAGACATAAATTCTCCTCCTCTATCTGATCTTAAGCATTTTAGTTCCTTACCACTTTACTTTTCTACAATAGCTTTATACCATCTAAACATCTTGAATGCTTCTGATTTTTCTTTTAAGAACATACTTGTCATCATTCTAGAATAATCATCTACAAATAGAGTGAAATATATATCTCCATATTAGCTCTTAGTTCTCATGGATCCACATAGATCAGTATGGACTAATTATAAAATAGCATTAGATGTGTAGTTTTTTCTCTTGAAACTTGACTTTGTCATTTTACCTTTTTGACCATTTTTACACATGACATGGTCTGGTTTTGATATGCTCAGTAAGCCTCTTACTTTTCTCTTTTTTCTTGTCCTTACCATGTTGTCAAAATTCACATAACATAATATTTTATGCCACAACCATATGTCTTCATTTCTAGCCATTAACCAAGTGGCGTTAGTATCATCAAGATAGAATAGGTTACCTTTTGTTTGTTCACTAGTTCTGATCAACCTTCCTGATTCATTAAAGATCTTTGCCTTTTAATTCTCAAATGCAACTCGGTGACCTGTGTTGTTCAGTTGTGAAACACTTAATAGATTATAATTTAGTCATTTCACCCAATATACATTTTCACATTTTATCATGTTATTCAACATGATTGTTCCTTTACCTTCAACCAAACATGGTGAGTCATTACCCATTCTTACTGATCCACCATTATAATACTCAAAAGTATCAAAATTTTCCTTATCTCCAATTATATGGTGAGTAAAACCACTATCAATAATCCAGACATCATTTTTACTAACCTTAGATACGAGTGTAGTCTCAACATAACTTTCATCTTTGTTTGAATCATCTTTCATAGCCACAAACACCATCTCAATATCTTCATTAGATTCAGTATCAGTATTCTTAGATTTGTTCTTAGCTAGGTAACTAGCCTTCTTTCCTTTGTCCTTGTAGTCTTAGTTGTCTCTTCTATCATA
Source organism: Thuja plicata (assembly GCA_018584345.1). NCBI lineage: Eukaryota > Viridiplantae > Streptophyta > Pinopsida > Cupressales > Cupressaceae > Thuja > Thuja plicata. Next base: position 1,339,414 of record MU225150.1, on the reverse strand, counting down.
TTGTCAGTTGCCTCGGTAATCTCTGTCATCACCTCTGTCAAACTTGTTTTCATATGTTCTATCATTACTTCTATCATCTTTTCTTTTGTTAGGACATCTACCAGCAAGGTGTCCAATATCTTTACAATTAAAGAAAACCAATGGTAATTTACCTTTGTATCTACCTTTTCCTCGTTGCAGTCTTCTAACCATTAGTGCTTCTATTTAATCAAGTTCTTGTTCATCACTTTCACTTTCACTTTCACTATCATTTCTCATAGTGATTTTATTTATCTTTAAAGAAGACTTGAATGCGGACTCTATATTTGGTAAGACACTATTATCAAAGTTATTCATCTCAAATGAAATAATTCTTCCAATCAAACTATCTAGAGTAACATTGTTATTTGCTACTACTCTCATTTCTTGTATAATAGATACTCTAATAGTATAAGTAGGAAGTAAGGTTCTTAGAATTTTACTTACCACTGTTTCTTAATCAAGTACACCTCCTACTCCTTGGATAGCAGTAACTACCTCTTTGATTATGCTACTGTACTGAGTGATGTTTTCTCCTTATTTCATTCTGAGATCATCAAACTTTCCTCTAAGGCTTTCTGCCTTGGCTCTCAACACATTTGTATGACCTCCATGTACAAGCTTCAATTTGTCCCATATCTTCTTTGCAATGGTGCATGTCTTGACATATTCAAATTCAACATCGGAGAGAGAGGAAGCAATCTCTATCATCATGCAGTTGTGCTCATGCTTCTCTCTTAGTTGATCTACTACCAGAGGTCCAGTAATTGGAGTATATTCAGTATCCAAGTATTGAGTGGCATCATTTCCAATACTTGATAGGTGGAGTCTTATTTTGCTTTTCCATGATATAAATTTGTCCTTGTTCAACTTAGGCACATCCCTTATGTTCATCTTATGATCTTTAGCTTGAGTATTTAAACTCCCTTTCCAAGCACACAAGCTTTGATACCAATTGTTAGTAATAACTGAGAAGGGGGGGGGGGGTGAATCAATGGCCTCAAAAATTAATCCAAAAATCATTCCTTCAGTCATCAATATAGTCCTACAAGATGTATGCCTTCAAACAATCTTTCAATCAAATATGTAAACTGCTTGGAAACTATGCTGATACTCTTTTCTTAAGCTTTACCGATATGTAGTTTTAGACTTTTATAGCTTTACCAAAATTCAACAAATAACTTAATGTTCACTGATCAACCTAGTTATCAATGTGTTAAGCAAAATATCAAAGCAATAATCATATACACATGACACATATTTTTAATGTGGAAACCATGTTAAGGGAAAAACCACTTGGGATCGGTGACCCAAAATTTTCACTCTTCTGAAGTGAGCTCGGTTAAGAGCCAACCTTGTTAAAGGTTACACACACACTGTTAAGTGAGACCTTGTTAGATGATTTAATAGAATAGTTAATCACTTGATATCTGGAATTTCACTATGCTATCTTCATGAGGAACTTTTTGATACTCCTTGGGATGTATCTCATTTATAAAGGATAATTAAATCTCACTATGTTAAGAGATTTTATGTATCAATGGTTAAACAGAAACAGTATGATCTATTCATATAAACATCTTAAATTTGTAGATGTTAAGATCTACTGTAAGCTCATAATACCTTTATGATCTTTTATTCTCTTTTGTTCCCTTGCTCCACTTATTTCTACTCTGTGAATGCTAATGCTCGGTGTTTGGTGCTCAGTGTCTGGTGCTTAGTGTCTGCAGAAATCTTGGCTCTATCCTTAGCCTGTATGATCAGATCTTGAATGAAGAATTTTTCTTCAAACAATAATGTTCTTAGCATTCCTTTTCCCCCATTTCATAATGAATATCTTTGTCTCTTAAATAGACATGAATTCACCATTTCTTTTCCTTCTTGTTTTCTTCGATGATAACTTATTGATTCGTAAAGCACGCCATCCTTGCTTTAGTTTTAATCTGCAAATCTCTCCTTGCTTTCAGGATTTAAAACATGCTTTAAATCTCCATCTTTATATGTAGATTTTAACTTGTCGATTAAAATAATGTGATCAACCAGTTAACTCTATATTTAGCTTCTGCCAGCTAAGTCTTTTCATCGTTTCTGAACTTCAGTTCCGTCGATCAACACTTCAGTTGTTTGTCTATCATAACTTCAGTTCTCCTCGAGTTTCTCCATCGGGGTTTTCTTTTCGTCAGGTAACACTATAATTCTCCTTGGGTATCTCCGTCAGGTAACACTATAAAGTTCTGCTCGATAATGATTAGACTTCAAGTCTACTCGGGCAACACTGTGACTTTTTATTCTCGAGGTTCTCTATCCGTTGGTGTGCACTGTCCGTCAGTGTTTGTTGTCACTTAGTGTATACTGAACTTTTATGCATTACTGATAGAATAGCCTTTATCTCTTTGATTCTTTGAAGTCTTTGAAAATATATATGTGAACAAACAAGATTATATCAAGTCGACATCAATGACAATACAATACATTAACTAATTTAATGTCTTGCATTAACTTTCTGCAGCTCAGTAATCATCAACTTAACATCTTCAAACATTCAATCAGTTATAGTTCATCATGATTAACAAGTGACAACTTAGAAAATGAGATTTCAATGATGTGATGTGGATCTATGCTATGATAAATATAAATTCTACGTTAAATGATGAAGAACACTAAGATGCAATGATATTTGTCCATTATGGTGATGCATCAAATGGCAAATCTATGCTAACATGGATGTAAAAATGACTATAGTGCAATTACTAAATAAGAGTAGATGAAAAAACCAGCACAATGTGGATTCTTGAATGATAATGGATGCACAAATTAGAAAAATGGCCTTTCTTGAATGATAATGGATCCTTTACTCTAAGAATGCATCCTATTTTTAGAATTTCTCAAGGTGTTGGGGGTGAGTTTGATTAACCATGATCAAGGTATGGTTGAAGTTAGGGGTTGATGATGTGTCCACAATTGATGTTCAAGATTTCCTCATGAGATGAATGATCAAGATTACAAAGGCTTGGAGTGATCCATGTGAACTTAAAGGTGATCTCTCAATGGTTGATTTGTTTTTGTCTTGTAGTGGTAGGTGATAGATTTTAGGAGAAATTAATTCAAAAGAATTATTTAAATTAGCCATGTGTAATATATCAATGTGTTGGAATTAATTAATTAATGAACTATATAATCAAAGGTTAATTTGATTACATAGTTGATTAATTTTGATTTAATTAATCCAATGGTTTGACTTTTATTAATGTTTGCTCTTTGCCCATTTTTAAGTGTATACATTTATCCCTTTTTGAATCAATGTGTGAAGCGCTTTGGTTCAAAGAAAATTTGATATCCAATTTTGATTTGATGTTTGATGTCCTGATTGATTGATGGATTGATGTTGCCCCAATGATGATGAAATTTCAATATGAATCCTTGACTTGAATTTTTTATGCCCCGATTTGAAATTTAAAAGTTCAACGTCTGATTTCCCTGATTTTGACAATTTTGATTTTTGATGATGGTATGCCCCCTCAGGCAATGAATCGAAATAATTTTTACGATGTTTAAGTTTTTTGAAAATTTTATGATTTTAATGAAGCTTTAACAATTTTTCAAAATTTTATGATGATTTATGGATTTCGATTGACTTCCTGATTAAAAATGTGATGTGAAAGATGCTTGGTCAAAATTTGAATTAATTAGCTTCAATTTTTATATGTTCGGTTAAAATGACCCTCAACTAGGTTAAAAAGTGAAATATATTGGGTGAAAAGTCTTTTTTCACCACTCATTGTTTCATTCACACTTTGGATTTTCACTCTTAGAGCTTTTTTCTTTTTTTGAGTCAAAATGGTGATTCCACATAATGAGCACCAATTTGAGAAGGCAAGGCGGCATCAGAGACCTCTGGTAAGTCATACATCCTATCTTGTTAATTTATAAAATTTTAATCGATTTAGTTCATTTTTTTTATTGAAAAACCATAGAAATTTGTCATTTCATCACTTTTGGTTCATATATCATTGCTAACGATAGATAGAATAGCGTCATTAAAACTTGTTTTATTGCTTTTGTGTTAGCATTTTTTTAGTTTATTTTGTTGCTTTTAATTCTTTTTTTTTTATGGAAACAACCGGATTACATAGATATCGACATCTCTGCCATTACATAGCTGATTACAACATTACGAGTAAGCGTACATCTAAACCAGAAGTCATCCTTTGGCTAAGCTGCCACGTGCAGGGGGATCCAGTCCGTCAAAGTCACCCAGGGGTCGAACCTGGCCCAAATGCGCCTCCAGGGGTTTGAACCTTGGTGGATGGC
>MU225150.1:1319335-1335035 GCA_018584345.1 Thuja plicata | reverse complement strand
GCAATGTCATACCATCATCCTCACCAATTGTGCCCAACCAATTGAGCTACAACCCTTTTAATTCTAAAGTGCATATGATTGGTAAATTATCATTTTTGGTAAATGTCTCATCGCTTCTAAATTTTAATCTCTTTTCCAAAGTTTCCTCGCGTTTGATATATGTTAATTGTTTTGGGGGTATTCGTCGCTCTTAGGTTGCAGAATGTCACTTTTAAAATTTGATTTTTTTTATTGCATTGTGATGTGGAAAAGGTCATATTTTTTTTATGCTTTGTTGATTAAGTTTGTGATGATGTTTTAAGTCAAGACTTGTTTGACGTCAATCTGATCAGTTGGTCGATTTTGTTTTGATGTCAATTTTATAAGGTAGGATATTTTATGTTTTTTCATCCTCAAGATCTACATGAACAAAAATTTGATGTGCTCACCCTGATTGTTGCAAATCTCACCTTAGAAGATAGATGATGTGATTAGTTTGCTTTGTGCTTGTTGATCAATTTGATGATTGATTGAATGATGTGTTTGACTTTAAAACAGATTTCCTTCCAAAAACTTAACACGAGGGGTCAATACCTTGATCCTTTTAAGATGATTGATGATTTGTCTAGACTTGAGAGAGGTGTCATGAGTCAGTGTAGACTTGGATATTTCCTTGAGATGCCACAGTTGCATGTGAACTGAGGTTTATTGATGACACTAGTCAAGCGTTGGCATTCAGACCATAACACCTTTCATCTATCGACATGAGAGATGAATGTGACTTCTAAGAATGTTAATAGGATCTTGAGGATGCTATTTATGGGTGAGTTAGTATATTATGATCAGGAGGTTAATGGTGATGCATGAAAATATGTGTTTGGAGATGACAATATTGGCAATGAGACCTGTCGATGAAGAAATCTACCCACGCCGAACAAGCTCAAATATGTCAAGGTTAGTGGGTTAGCATTCAAATAAACCAAACATGTATGAAAAACTTAAATAAATGACACGAGAAGCTTTCTCCACAACCTCAAATGAGCCAAACAAGTGCACCCAAGCCTTGTTGATTTTCTCTTTGAGTTTTTGTGTGGACATGCTCTCCAAACACAATATAATGATCTCCAAGTGCTTTAAAGCAAGCCTCCTAAATGATGCAAGTAATGTGAAACAAGATATGATGCAGGATTAAACTAACATAAACATGGATATGAAGATTAATTTAAAATGCTTTGAGAAATTTAGAACTAGTTGAGCATGTTAACAATGCACTTGAAAGCAAACTAGCATAACAACTCTACAACAATGAATGATTCCTTAAAATGCAAAGGGAGAGGCTCTATTATATATTTTGGAGGGAGGCCAAGGGTTGGATGAGGTGGATCCTATAAGGAGGCCACATAGGACACACTTAGAACAACCATATGATAGATTGGGTGACTCATGGGAGATCCATTGGGTAAAGGGATGGTCAGGCTAAGGTCAAAGATTCTCAATCATGTGTGAGCAACCTTGTTATAGTGATGGGTCAATGACAAGGATTGGGGAAAGTGTGTGATGTGAGAATGCTTGTGTTGCTCACAAATGTGTGACCAACTTGAAGGGAAAGGGAAAAGGGGAGACAACTTTGTAAGAGTTGTAAGAGTCTAAAAGGGGAAAGTTTCTCACATGTGAGAAAATTTTAGAGAAGGGAAAATGGAGACAACTTTGTAAGAGTTGTAAGAGGCTAAAAAGGGAAAGGAGGAAACAACCTTGTAAGAGTTGTAAGAGGCCAAAAGGAGAAAGTTTCTCACATGTGAGCACCCACTTAAGTTAAATGTTTTAGGAATCACATTGTTTAGATTAATTAATCTAGGATTTAGCAAAAAGGTAGGTTTAGGAAGATGGTGATGGGTGTAGATTAGGAATCTAGGTAGGATTTAGGATTTAATTAGATTAAATCAAGGATTAGGGATTTTAATTAAATAAGATTTAATTAAATAGGGGATTAGAATAGGCTTAGGATTTGATCAAAATAGGATTTAATTAAATCATGGGTTAAGGGGATTTGAAGGAAATGATTATTTAAATATGAGGGGTAAAGGGGTCACATGTATTTAATCTAAATTAAATACATTAAGTGGGATGTATTAAAAAAAAATAATAGTTTTAGAGAGAATATGATAATGAACCCATTGAATTAAATAAATCTAATTAAATAGGTAGATGCATTGGATTAATATAATTAATTAATTAAAATTAACTGTATGGCTAAGGATGTTAATTAAATAAGATTTAATTAACTAGAAGGTGATATTAATTAAATAAGATTGAATTAATAAGGTTATAAGATGATTTTAAATGTCTATATTTTGCCCCTCTTTGATGCGGTGTTTGAAATGGCATTGCATCACATCAAAGAAAATAAGATGCCTCAGAGAGAAGTGGAGGTTTAGGAGTCATGCCGAAGCAACGAAGATGGCAGGATGTGCCCCCTCGAGAAAATAAAGCAAACAAAATTTTTTGGGGAATTTTCTTGAAATGAACTAAATCTATATGAAATGAACAAATGAAGGATGGTGAAATAAAAAATGATGGGGTGATAAATAGAAGCCTCGAATGCAAAATGCAAAATGAAACCTATAATGCAACTAATGAAATACAAAGGAGATTTTGGAGATTGTATTATGTTGATGCGGAGAGCATACCCTAGTTTGATTTTGCAAGAGGAGGTATATTGCACCATTTGTTACCAAATACAGATGACAGGGTTCCTTTGCGTGGACTAGACTATGAAACAGAAAAGGGAGATTTAGGAACATGTATGTGAATTATCAATCATGATGGAATCAATGTGGTGAAATGACTAAGGAGATCCTAACACACCCAATTTCTTGATAGAAACTTGGTGGAAGTGCAAAGGATCATTCCCCAATGAGACACACAATCATAATTGAATAACTAACACAAATGCACTAAATTACCACAAATAGATCATTCTACAAATGGAAAAATGTAACAATATATACCTATCAAAATATACCAAGATATGGAAGATCAAGGTAATTATGAGTAGGTTCTATTGAAACATAAAATATAAAATTAAATAAAAGACCTTATGACCAAACAGTCATTCAGTCCACATGTTCTTTCCATGAATAGGATTGCGTGATTAGAGGATTTGAAAATTTGTTGCAGGAAGGATACATCCTAACGTGCCAAGATTGATTGTTTGTGCTTTTTATAGATATTTTCTGGCAATAGATGTGAAGAGAACAATAGCTCAAAAATTTGGTCTTGAAACTGATTTGTGTAACCATATGTGATTACTGCATCTGGAAAAAGCTCAGTTTAATGGGGTTAAGCTCAATGTAATGAGATTGAATGAAAGGTGAATTCTAGCACAGGATGTACCTCATCATGAATGAGATGAAAAAAGGATACACAACCGGAATTAACAAATGGACTTGGTAGGATTCTCGTAGAGATAGGGAAAGTGGGGGTTTTATTATGAAATGGGAGGGAGGGACAATGAAATACAATGAAAAGAATGTAGTATAGTTTGAATAGATGATAGATTTGATTGACTACGCATGGCGCCTGAAATAGGTTTTCACCATGGTACTTATCCAATGTGCCACTGAAGTGGTTTTCACAAATGGATGAACTTATTTTTCCTTACTTTTTAAATTTTTTGACTTTTTTTTGTGTTTTTTTATTTTATAATTTTTTGGGGTATTATCAATGCGAATGTTTGTCAGGTTTTCACTAGGATAATTAGTTTTTTAGGAATTTTTCTAATTTTTAGATTTTTTCTTTAGGATAATTTTATATATATATTTTGGATTTTTGTTGATTTTCTGATTTTTCAGATTTTCTCTAACTTTCTGCTATACAAGAGAAACTATTGATGCACTACACATAAAAGCACTTAAGGTGCATGATATTTACAGGATCAGGGATAGGATCTCCCTCAAGTGTTGCTATCAGATATGCTCTAGATCCAAATTTAGTTGTAACTACAAATGGTCCCAACCAAATAAGCTTAAACTTTTCTTTCTTTTCACGGTTATGGAGATTCTTCATGTTATGCTATAGGACAAGATTACCAACTTCAAACTCACAGGGTTTTATCTTCTTGTTGTACTATAAGCGCACATGATTTTGATACACATGGAGATGGTTTAGGTCATTAAGGAGCCTCTCATCAAGGAGTTCAAGCTCTTGCAAGTGAGCAACTTGATATTCTTCTTCGGATATCATATTCTTTAGGGAGATTCTGAGGGAAGGGAGCTCAATTTCAATGAGAAGGACAACCTCAGTACTATAAACAAGGAAAAATAAAGTGGCTCTAGTGGGGATATGAATGAAAGTGTGGTAGGCCTAGAGGGTGTGATTCAAATAGAAGTGCTATTCATGACCAACATCATCAACTTTTTTATTGAGGATTTTTAGGATGGTTTTATTCATAGCCTTTGCTTGACCATTATCTTGTGGGAAGTACTATAGGAACAATGTTGGGTAATAATGAACTTCTTACATAACTTTGTGACATCCTTGTTCTTGAAATAGGTACCATTATTAGTGATAATTTCTTGAGGGATGCCATAGTGACAAATAATGTAGTTCAAAATGAACTTCAAAATCAGTTTTCTAGTGGTGTAAGTAAGAGGGATGACTTCAACCCATTTTGTGAAGTATTGTGTGGCAGCAATGATTTACTTGTGGCCATTAGAGGAATTTAGAAATATCTAGCCAACAAGGTCAAGTCCCCAATGGGAGAAAGGCCAAGGTGTAATGGTAGGTTGAAGGGATTGGGATGATGTGTGTATCAAATCGTCATGCTACTCACAAGGTACATATTTCTTCACATAGTGGTAAGCATCATGCTCCATGGTTGGCCAATAGTAACTTATTCACAACAACTTCTTTGCAAGAGTGATTCCACTGGAATGGGCTCCACAGATTCATTAATGAACCTCTTCTAATGTTGTTTTAGCTTCTTTTGAATCAAGACACTCGAGGAGGGTTTTGTCAAAGTATTTTTGAAAGAGGGTATCACTGAGGATAGTACAATGGGAAGTGCGACAAATAAAGATTTTTCTTTGGTTAGGCATAAGGTGGAGTGGGATGGTCTTATCATGGAGGTAAGCATAAATCTCTTGGTACCAAGGAGAATAAGGACCAAAAACAACACATATATGTTCAGATTTCATAATGTCATAGGCAAGGGCCATAAGATTCTCAACAAGAAATTCATACCTCTGATTGTATTATGGCATAGAGATCAATGACCCAATGGTGGCCATGGCATCTGCAGCTTTGTTGTTTGTTCCAGGGATATGCTAAAATAATATCTCTATGAAATGTTGTTTCAAATTCTCAATCAATCGATGATAGGGGAGCAACTTATCATCCTTTGTCTGATACTCATCGTAAACCTGTCTGATGACCAACTAGGAATCATCGAAGACAAGCAGGCTAGTGATTTTCTATTGAATTTCTAAGTGAAGCTCTGTTACCAAAGCCTCATACTCTGCAATATTGTTTGTGCACGTTGTTAGTTCCCTTTCTTGATGATATGAAAATATTCTCAGAGAGCTTGCTCTATTTATCCCAGACACTAACCATGCAAGATATAGAAATGACAGAGACAAGGTTTTTTAAACCTCCTACACTTTGAGCTCCATTAACTCGGGCGGGATTACCCTTCTTACTTAGAATAATCAAATCACTAAATTATTCCAGTAGAATATGAATGGAATTACAGGTGTTGATTACTGTAATATTTTTTGGAACAAATCAACAAATAAAAGTAAAAATCAATTTTGATAGTGATAGTCACCTATTTTGAATGGAAATAGACCATTTCTTAACCCTAGGGCATGGAGTCACTTATGAACAATTTCAATCAATTTGATCATGAACTTAAAAGAATTATGAATTTTGACATAAACATAGATATACCTTATATATCTATCTTAACACACATAATGAATTAATTCATCAAATTCATTATATACCTTGATTCTTATTGAAACATTTCTAAGGAAATTTTAGTCTTTCCTTGAAAGAACCCTAAAACTATTTCATAATTTGCCTGACAGACATATAAATTGGACATTCCTTGAATATTCAATTTGAATAAAATTCAAAACATTAAAATGAAGACACAATAATCATTATATGCTTCAGAAACTATCAATGGATTTTATTCTCATTCATAATCAAGATTGCTTGCTACATTCAACAGTAATTTTCAAAAAGCCCTATTAGATTGGTCTTAAACCAGAGTTTATACAATTATACTTGCATTCTCAAAATGAAATGGCTATCTCTTTTCCCAGTAGTCTTGGAATCCTTTTATAATTAAGGATGCAACAAGCTACCGACTTACTGGGAAAGATTTACAAAATATTTTGTAACAACTTTGCAACAAACAATAAACAAAAACTTGTAACAGAACACGGGTGACAACTATTGGCAAATTCTGAATAAGGTTTGTTGTTGCTATTGACAGTATCCTCCTTATCCTTTCAGTTTTGCCTCCCACCTATTCACCTCTTTGATGGTGGGCCAATCAAAGGTTTTTTCCTTCTCCAACTTTGCAACAACTTCTACCCACCTGGCATCAATGACGGTTCTGGCCTCAGAAATGAACTTGGCCATATCTCTCTCAATCTTGAAAATGCTATCAATTAATTCATTGCAATATTTAGCATTTGTATCCTTTTCTAAGCGTTGCTTTATATCTTCATTTTTGAGTATACCATCGAAGCCAACTATCCAATCTGATTGTGTTTTTAAAACACCTGCTTCATTATAAATTTTTGGGATCAGGGATGGGCACTGATCACCAAATAGCTACAACTTATTGTCTATCAAATCAGATTTGCCATTGAAAAAGGCAAAGGTGTCATTCAACTCACTAATAATCTCTATGGTATCTACTATTTTATCTAGGAAGTCATTACTATATAACATAGCATTTTTTAATTTATCCATGAGCCTTTCCCTCCCTAACCACACTTTGAAAGTGGGTTCTAAGAAAATCATAGCTTCTGCAGCTGTCTTTGAAGCTTCTTGTAATGACCCATATAGTGTATACACTATGTCAGTTTTATGTTTTAGAACATCAATCCTATGCTGCAATATGGGCAATATAACAGACATAGCATTTATGCTCTGTTCCTATGATAATTCTTTGGATTGGCCTTCTGCCAATGTTGAATCCTCCTTTACTCCAATAGCAACATCTGTCACAACTTTTTCTACTTCCTCAGGGATTGGAGTCTTTTCCCTTCTGCTCTCTACTAACTCCCCTTTTAATCTAGCAATCTCTTCTTCTAATGTGTGGTTCTGGACCACCACCTCTTCATGTTTCTTTTCTAGGGCCATCATTTGGCCAAAAGTCATTTCATACCTCTTGGACAAGTCATCAACCTTTGCCAGGTTCATGAATGAAACTTGTGTCATTAACTAAGCTATCTCAGTATCTAAAGTATTTTGCAAATTCCATATCATTCTGTCTGCCCTTTTTTCTTCTCTGATAGTCATGACCAAGGGATTTTGTGTGGTAGGGTCTAATGACCATATTGCTAGGGTCTTGGATTTAGGATCAAATCTTGATCCTTTCAATACTTCATCCATTTCAAATTCTATTTTTAACAAAGGATCCTCTTGCCTCCTGATCTGATCAATGATGAATGTGGATTGTAGATCCCAACCAGGCATCAACATTACACCACTATTTTGTACCAGCAACCTAGCTTGTTCCACAGTGATTTGTTCACTCTCAGGATTATAATCTTGGAGTGTTTTTACAATTTCTTCATTCTTATCTGCATTTTCCTCATCTGCAGTCAACCCCTACCTCAAGTCCTTTTGTTTTAACTTAATCAAGAAAGTATTGAACTCTTCAGACTTTATGAATTTTTCATCCTTCATGAATTCATTAGCCATCATGACCCTCTCGTCTTCCTTTTCAAATAGCACCATTTGATTGTCTCCTTGGCCCTTAGCTTGAGGCTCTTTCTATAATTGCCTCTTCAATTTTCTGAAATATCTACCATGTTCAGTGATCATGGCCTTGGCCATAATTTTCCTGTCCTGTACCAACTTGTGGTCCTTCTTTTTTTTCTTCCTTGGTGGCTCTCTAGCCAAGGTGGCTTCCTCACCGACCTCTTCTTCCTGATGCTCTTCCTCTTGTTGTTCCTCTTCCTGTTGTTCCTAGTGTTCATGGTCATGTAATGCAAACAGAATTGGGGATCTTCAGCACTGAATTGTGGTACCTGTGCCATTAGGGTGTCATAGGACTTAAGCATCTCCTCTATTCTTTGCAAGTATGTGAGATTTGGGAAAAAACCAGAGAAAGAGTTATCTGACTCTTTCCATTCAGATTCTGCCCTAAGAAGGTCATTCCACTTCCTTCTCCTATCCTAGACTTCTTGCTTATTTAACTTATTTCTTACAATATCTTCATCATCCAGTGGCTCATGATCTCTAATTTTCTGCCAAGGAGTCATTCTCTTCAAAGCTGTTTGTACAAACTGTTCTGGGTCACAAAATCTGGGAACTATTGTGGACATTCTACACTGCTTCAAGAATTCATTTATCAAATCAAAAACCCTTTTCCCAATGGAAAAATCAAAACCCACCCATAACCTAGGGATAAAAGTTCCCTTCTTATGTCCTTCCAAAAATTCCTTATCAACCCAAGTGATTTGCCAAATAAACTCTAGAAAAGCAACCCTAAGAGGAACAAACTTGGGGAGGATGTGAGGTGGTTGTGTACAACCATATACTCTGATGATATTAATGTAGTCAAAAAAGAATAAATTCGCCCAATTGTGAGAGATAGGCCAGTTTGGAACATAATCCCAAGGTCTCAAAACCTTTCTAATTTCAAAAGGAAGCCTGTGCCTATCTATTCCTAACAAATTAAAAATTGGATCCACGATCCAATTGCAAAAGCATATAAATGATTATTTGTTGGATGATCTATCCCATACCTAAGTCCACCTTTGGATTGGTGCGTCAACACCAAACTGTGAAACAAACAGTTCAAGCTCTTTATCCATTGATGCTCTGTTATAATACAAAATCATATACATCAAATGAGAGTAATGCTTGAAGGTAGGTACTGGGGCATCTGACTGTATCTCCACCAATGCATTGTGAATAGCTTCAACTATGTATCCCACATAGTCATAACCAATATTAACCTCCGGGTGCTGAATGTTCATAGCCATCATGAGTATATCTTGAGGCACCATAGAATCTCCATCAAAACCTAAAAATCTGCTCAAACTATAGATTGTGCATTTTATGTAGTGATGAAATAGGGATAAGTCAAAAGGTGGCTTGAGATTGTCTGGGATTTTTACCAGGTGCCTATCTACTCTGGGCATGAACTTGGGCATTTCATATTGCTTAATTAAATGCTCTCTTTTGACATAGTCTGCTTGAATATTTTTAAAATCAATATCTGTGCACAATGCACCAGTGATTCTAAATACTTTTCCACTGACCTCCTATCTATGGAAACTAGGGTCTCTTTATTCTTCTTCCTGATTACCCTAGCTACTGGGTAGTATTTTTTAGCTAGTTCCCTAATAAGACCTATGTCAACATAGACATCAGGAACAATCAATTTCGCCATATTCAAATCTGATGGATTGCAAATTGGGACTGCTTTAATCCTATTATTCCAAAAATAGTGGAATAGGGCATTACTAGTGTAATTCGGGGTGACTGGGTTTCTACATTGGCACCACTTATCTTTCCATTCATCCCAATTTGCACTGTTTGCGTTCAAAGCCCCGGGCAACAACTCAACAAATGCTTGGACATACTTCTTTAGTGTAACCTCCTTCTTCTTCTTAGACCCTTGCGAGGTAGCGAGAACAATAGCTTGACTCATCTTCCTTCTTCAAATTACTATCTCAGACAAACTGGTTCTGTTACTCTCACAGAAAATCTTAGAATGCATAAAATGAGAACTGTATAGAATCAAGTTTAATCATTCATACTTATAACCATTAAAGCCTGTGTCTTGTCCACTTGAATGCCAAATTCTCGCACTTGTAGTGTCATGAAATCATCTCTCTTTCACTAATGATGCCATTAATTTGCACTATTTGATCCTTGCTAGAAAAGAGTGTACACTTTTCTTTTTGCACTCGTAAGCCTAAAACTAGCCACTTGTCAATCTATCGCCAATCCACTATACTTTACTCATACTCAGATAGTCCTTGCAAGTGAGCAATATGACCTTTCACTTTAACCAATTGCACACTTGCCATCTGTTTTGGCCTTGGTTTATATCTTCAGCGACTGGGCGATGACCTAACTGACAGCTTCATAACTTCTCAATCACGTAATCGCTATCTCTTGATGCTTTATGTTCATATTTGAGTGGGTAAGCGACATCACCTTTCTTTTCATCAGTCATACACTCGCTGCTCAAGATTCTACCTTCATTGAATTTCTGTGAGTGAGCAACATGGTCTTTATAATTCAATCATTTCCTAGTCACGCACTCGCAGAAATTCACTTATCATGCTTTTTCCTTAAGTGAGTGAGCGGGTCTTCAAAAAAACCATGCATTATTTTCTGGTCTCACACTCACCATGGCTTTCTAATTTATCTTTATACCTCAGTGGGTAAGAGACAACTACTTCCTTTATGTATTTTAAAACCAATCGCTTACTCACGCTACAATTTTCTCTTATAAATGAATCCTTTGTGACATCCTTCATCATGTATTTAATCGCTCGCTTGCTGACCTTTCTTGACTGATTTTTCTTCACAAGCGACTGGGCAATAACTTTCCATTTATTCACGCACTCGCGAGCATTTTTTCACCTGACTTTAAACCTCGGTGAGTGAGCGACAACCCACCTCTTCTTTCATCGTGCACTTGCGGGCTTGAAAACTTAACCCTCTTATCAACTGCGAGTGGGTGGTTACCAACATGCTTTCTTCAATCGCATACCCACTGAGCATTTTCCTTTTATCTTTATTTATGGGTGAGTGCGCGATGGCCTTTCCTTTTTCTTATCGCATACTCGCAAGCTCATTTCTTTAAACTTCAAATCATTAGTAGGTGAGCGAGAACATAAATGATCTCATAATTTCCCACTCGCACACTTTTTAGAACATTGAAAAATACCTCTGCGATTGAGCGACGAGCTTTCAACTGACAGATTTCCACATAATAGATTGCTTACTCACATTGCAAAACACATATGAGTTAGGATTTGAACGAGTGAGCGACATCTATAAACTGACTTCCTCGCACAGTTGCTAACTTAAAAGACACACATGAAGATTTAAAGAGGGTGTGCGATTGAACCCCTTTTAACAACATTTGCTCAGTAGTAGAGCATAAAGTTAACATAACATTAGAGCGACTATGCGACACACAAGACTTTAAGTCATCGCAGACTCGCTAGACCTTCTTTTAAAAGATTTAATCCCTCATGAGTGAGTGATAAACAAAACAACTTCCAACTCGCTCAGCCACAAGCCTATGACCCGTCTTCAAAAATACATCATGATTGTGCGATTTACATTCTTTAGCAACCAAACCGCTCACCCACACCGCTAACATGACTTGACACAATTTTACTGCGACTGCGTGACTTATACTAAAATGACTCACCGCTCACTCGCACAGCTTGAAAACATGTTAAAAGACCAACGCGAATGAGCGACAAACACTTGAAAATAGAGCATCATTAATGAATTATGACCTTTTCAGCAAAGTAAGACATGGGATTTAAACCAAAATACTTGGGAAAACAACCAATGCTAGAAAATTGAAAATTTTCTTGGTATAGTGCTAACACACATGAATGTCAATTTGTAAGATTTAGGGATAAGATCCCCTTTAGGTGTCATAAACAAGATGTCGGACCTTGATCCTTTCTGTGTAAAAGATCCATCAAAATAAAATTTCTATTGTATACTCAGGGTGGCAGTCATAATGGATTCATCTAGACAATTTGTTAATATAGGAGGATCTCTAGTGAGAGGATATCTAGCTAGCTGGTCTGCGATCACTTATCCTTTAATAGCCTTCCTGTCTACCTACACTATGTCGAATTCGCTTCAGATCATGACCCATTTAGCAGCATGCCCCATAAAAGTGGCCTTAGATAAGAGGTATTTCAGCGAACTGACCTTTGTGATGAGTTGAGTTTTATGATTAAGCATATAATGATGGATTTTCAACATGCAGAAGACCACAACAAAGCATGCTCTCTCAATTGCAGTGTAGTTTAACTCATATTTGACAAGTTTTTGACTTAGATAGTAGAATGTTCTTTCTTTTCCATTATCATCTAGTTGTGCCAAGAGGTCACCCAATGAGACAACAATGGTGGATATGTACAAGATCAAGGGTTGGTCTGGAACAGGAGGGACTAGCACTGGTGGATTAGCTAGGTACTATTTGAGTTGTTCAAAGGATTTTTAGCATAAACAATCCCATAGGAACTTGGTATCTTTTCTGAAGAGGTGAGAGAAAGGATGAAATTTATATGCCAGTTGTGATACAAATCTCTAGATGGACTAAAATATTCCCTATAGTGATGTTATCTCAATGTTGTAGGAGGTGGCATCTCTAGGATGCCTTTTAATTTCTCGGGGCCCACCTTAATTCCTTTGCGGGACACTATGTAGCCTAACATCTTTCTTGATTATACTCCAAAGACACATTTCTTGGGATTCAGTCGAACCTTATATTTCTCAAGTCTATCAAAGATTATGGTAAGGACGACAATTTGTGACTTTCTTGTTTTTGATTTTCCCAGGATGTCATCCACATAATCCTCCATGATTTTGTGTAGGAGGTCATGAAAGATGGTTGTCATAGCACATTGATAAGTAGCTTCGATGTTCTTGAGGGAAAAAGGTATTACTTGATAGAAGAAAGTACCCCAAGGTGTGGTGAATGTTGTTTTATGTTGATCTTATGTTGTGATTCATATCCGATTATATCCTAAAAAGTCATCCATAAGTGATAAAATCTCATTTCTTGTTGTCAAATCCACTATGATGTCTATTTTAGGAAGTGGAAAATCATTCTTTGGACGTGCAAAGTTGGGATCTCTAAAAGTTGAACATATGTGGATGCCCCGAGTGGCTTTGCCTGTTGGTACAATATTGGAGACCCATTCAGGATAGTCTATGGGTCGTATGAATGCAACATCCAACATTTTTTGTAGCTCTACTTTGACTAATAATGTCACCCGTGGATGCATCTTGTATAACTTTTGTTTGACTGGTTTGGCTTTGGGACCGGCTGCAAGGTGGTGTACAACTAGATCAGGGTCTATTCGAGGCATATCTTTATAGGTCCTACAAAAATATTTTTTACCTTATGTAATAATTCAATCATGTTGTCTTTCTCTTTCTTGCTCAAATAGGTGTGATTTTAGGATCCTTTGTTGTACCAAGGTTGGCCTCAACTGTATCTTCATTAAGGATAGAAGATTTATCACATGAAAATGACATGAATGACAAGTCATCCTCTTGTTATGTATGTGGAGCCTAATCAGACTCAGGTTCTTTCAACGCGGTTTCCCCCCAGACTTATCTACAGGGGTTTGGGGGTAGCACCCCCAAGCTCGGGGTCGAGGGGCAGCGCCCCTCGATGCCAACAATGATTTAATAATATTGTAAAGGGTCGACCATCAATTTTCTTTTAGTTGGAGTATTTTTTTCCCTAATTAGGTTAAGTCAAAAAGACTTGTGAAAAGGGCTTAGGGTTGGAGATTTGAATGGATGAGGGATTTTTGTAGCTTCCTGTGACGGTATTGAGTTGCAGGTTTCAGATTGTAGTCACTGGATAATAATAAAGACATTGGACTTGCTATTAGTGGACATAGCCTAGGGATTGGGTGAACCACGTTAAATTTTTGTGTTATTGTGTTCTCTTCTGTGTGTTAATATTTGCATTTTTCTGCTTATTATTCTAACAAGTGGTATCATAGCGAGGTTTTTTCGTTCATTCTTTCATCTATTCTCTAAAGCAGGTCTCACGAGTTAGTGGGAGAGTCTCTCAGTTAAGTGGGAGAAATGGCAGACGAGGGTAGGCTAAAGGTTGATAAGTTTAATGGGCAGAACTTCCAGTTATGGAAGATGCAAATGGAGGACTATCTCTACCAGAAGGATCTGTGGAAGCCATTAGAAGGAAAAACCAAGAAACAAGGAACTATGTCAGCAGAGGACTGGGAGGTTTTGGATAGGAAGACTCTGGGATCTATTCGATTATGCCTTGCACCATCTATAACATTTAACATATCAAAGGCAACAATGACCATAGAGATGATGGAGACATTGGCTAAGTTATACGAGAAACCCTCAGCTTCAAATAAGGTATTTCTTATGAAGGGTTTGTTTAATATGAAAATGGGTGATGGAGGATCTGTATCGAATCATTTAAATGAATTTAATATCGTCACCAGTCAATTGTCATCCGTAAAAATTGTATTCAATGAAGAGGTTAGGACTCTTTTACTTTTATGTTCTTTTCCAGAAAGCTAGAATAGTTTGGTTATGGCTGTAAGCAACTCTGTCTCTAGTTCAAATACTTTGAAATTTGATGAAGTTGTTGGTGTTATCCTAAGCGAGGAAATGTGACAGAAAAGCACAAGTGAAACTTCAACCTCATCAGGTTCTGCTTTAAATGTGGAGAACAGAGGAAGAACAAGTGAAAGAGGAAAAGGCCCTTCACATGGCAAGTCACAAGGGAAGTCAAATAAAGGACATTCTCAATCTAAAGAAAAGAAAGATTGCTGGTACTGTGGAAAGCCTGGTCACCTGAAGAAAGATTGTTAGTCTCAAAAAAACAAACAAGGAGATAGAAATGAAGATAACAGTAAGGAAGCTAATGTTGCAAGTAATAATTTACAAGATGCTTTAATATTATGTTTGGATAATGTTAATGATTCTTGGGTAATTGATTATGGGGCTTCATTCCATGCTACACCCCATAGAAAATATTTTCAAGATTATGTTCAAGGTGATTTTGGATAGGTATATTTGGGTGATGATGAGCCCTGTCCTATTGTTAGGAAAGGGAAAATAAAGATCAAGTTTCCAAACGGAAATGACTAGGTACTGCAGGAGTTAAGGCATGTCCCTAATTTAAGAAGAAATTTAATTTCTGCAGGACAACTGGGTAGTGAAGGTTGCATATTCATGTTTACAGATAATATCTGGAAGGTCACTAAAGGTTCATTAGTAGTAGCTAAAGGTTCAAAGATAGGCACATTATATCTATGCACTGGTAACACTTATTCTACCTTAGTTGCTACTGATAATGTTAATGCAGGGAAAACTACTATAAATGTTGCGGGACCAGATTAAAAAATGTGGCACCATAGGCTTGGGCACATGAGTGAGAAAGGGACGAAAAACCTTCACTCTAAAAATCTGTTGCTAGGACTGAAAAAATATCGATTTAGAGTTCTGTGAAAACTGTGTTTATAGTAAATAGAAAAGAGTCAGATTTCTCAGAGTTGGGAAAGAAAAGAAGAGTGATAAGTTAGAGCTAGTGCATTTAGATATATGGGGACCGGCTCAGGTATCATCTCTTGGTGGATGTCATTATTATGTTATTTTCATAGATGATTCAACCAGGAAAACATGGGTATATTTTCTGAAACAAAAATCTGATGTTTTTGAAACATTTAAGAAATGGAAAGCTTTGGTTGAGAATGAGACATGAAAG
>MU225150.1:1294762-1313186 GCA_018584345.1 Thuja plicata | reverse complement strand
GCCATGTGTCTCCTATGTGGCTCTTATGTGGATGCCACATAAGTGCCACTTCATCCAAGCCTCTTCCTCTCTCCAAAAACTCTATAAATAGAGGCCTTCTCTTCTCATATTTTCATCTCTCAATTTGTATTGTTATCATGCTAGTATTGTCTTAGAGTTTTCATAGTTGTTTTCATTCTAATGCTCTTAGATGTTAGTTTCATGCTTTCATTTGTTTAAATCATCTAGAAGTTACATGTTAAGCTCTTAATTGGTGAATAAATCATAGTTTCTTTATAAGACTTTCATATCATCCTCACTTTCATAAGTTTAGATTATAATTTTGAAGAAAAATTGAGACTAGTTCTTCAAACTAGCTCTTGAATCTTTCTTCTTGTTCTCATACTCTTGCACATTTGCATTGGGATCCATAGTATTTGTGTGTTTGAGAGAGCACACCCACATCTAATTTAAATAAGCAAATCAAAATGAGTAGAATAGGGTGCTTTGTTTACTCATTTTTAGCTTAATCCGATGTTATTTGGTATCCTTGTTGTTTGCTTTGATCTCTTACATGTTTTCTTGAAATGATATATGTGCTAACCTTCTAATGTTTGCATGTTTGAGCTTTCTCCCAACAAGTTGAAGGATTCCATATACACATTCTGGCACACTCGATGGGACCCACGTCCCTAAAACTTCTTACTTCTTGTCTAATTCTTCCAAAATTTGTCAAGAACGCAGATCGGCGTCTCCGCGATACACACAGAGGCATTTTCACAAACGTCGGTTCTTCCTAAACTGCCGTTCAGTGTCTCCACAAACCAACGTCTTCGATCTAAATCGACGTCTCCACCTGATATTAAAATTTTAACTTTTTATTGACCCTGTTGTTCATTTATCAAGTTTGTTTGTGTTTCCTACTGCTTTTCAATACTCAATCGTTCTATTTTTTAGCAGAAGTCAGTTTTACAAGCAGTCATAATGACAAAATTTCATCAAAAGGAACACTCTCTCTTGATAAATCATTAAGAAATAATAGTTTTTAAGGGGTCAATTAGTTTCAAAATAGGTTTTTGGACACATTTGGAAGCTAATTACAAAGCAAAAAATAACTTATTGTGTCTCTTTGTGCTGTGTTTTGTGTTTGCAGGCAAATCAGCGTCTGTGAAAATGTTGGTTCATGAACCAGCATCTACGCTACAAGAATCAACATCTGTGAAGAATCAGTGTTCGCGATCTATGAATTAGCATCTGCGCCTGGTATAATAAGTTTCTATTTTCTGGTTATTTCATTGTCACTATCCTTTTTTTGAACCAAAATATAGAATTGGCGTTTGCACCCTGAACCAACGTCTGTGCTCTGGCAGAATCTTATGTTTGCTAACAAATTTTTTGAGTGGTTTTTGTGCTAACACTCGTCAAAGATTATTTTTCAAACTACTAACTAGTTGTTTGCAGCACCGCTTGTCAAAGACGCTAAACTGAAACTACTCACGTTGTCTTGCAGGTTGCCTTGATTCAAAATCGACCAAATGATCGTATTTGTAAATATTTTTTAGGCACTTAGACTTAATTAGGAAGATCTTTTGATTAATCCTAAGTGAGTGTTAGGGGATTATGCTCTCTTCCCTTTTGGGAAGATAAAAAACCTAGACAACTTACTTTGTGTTAAACAAATAGATCTTTGGAAACAAACAACTTGTCTTGTGTGCTTGTGGAGGAAATGACGTTTGATAGGAGATTATGCTCTTTTCCCTTGTGGGAAAATCAGAAATCTAGACCCTTCTTATCACCAATCCCATTTACTTCCAAGTTAATCCTTTTAGTTGAGCCTGCTGGTTGAGGAAAAAATCTCTCGGGAACAACCCACATGAGAATAAGGTGTAAGCCACACCACTCCAACTCACGTAAATCAAATTTACTCCTTGGGGTTAAAGCCTTGGGAGTTGGTTGGCATCTGAGCTTATACTCAGCTCTCGTCTAACTTAAGTGCAGCCTCACGGTCTCAATCACGTTTATGTGACCACTTTTGTCAAGATGCTCTATGGGGCTATACACCTGAATCATGCTTGCGCGGACATAAAGGATACAATCGAACGGAGATCCATACTAAACACTCTAGGCATAGAAGCTACCTGGAACACCCTCGAAAGGTGATAATGCTTGTGTAAGGAAGATAGTAACTTCCCCAAGATCACTCATACATTCGTGCCACCCTGAGCGTTTGGAACCAGATAATACAGTGTCATGACTAGAGCAATTGCATGCTTGGTGACGGCCATATTCTGATTAGCTCTTGTGTGTGTGCCTAAGCTTACAAGCAAGTATTTTCATGCTATACCAAATTCCTTAGGTAGATTTTGTGCTTGAAGTGCTTGAAGAAATTGACAAATCCAAAACACAAACGATATCCAACATTCAAATTTGTCACGTGCTTGTATCCTTCAAGGTTGCTTTGTCCCTTGTCGGATTGTTTTTAGACACATGCTTGTTATTTTCCAGTTTTGATTTTGTTGAAATTGGTTCTTGTCATCGAACAATCCTATTAAAAAATTAGAACACGATCAAGCTTTGTGCCAGAGTATCGAAACAAATGTCCTTTTGCAAACATTTTTTTCTTTCATGAGATATGTCCTAAGAACCTCAAACTATTCATCCAAGATCAAGATCCGCTTATAGGACATGACTGATTCCAAGAAACACAAGAAAGTGAAAACTCTGTTATCACCTGTGCAAAGAGAACAAAAGAACACAACCCAAGAGGCTACCAAATACCAACACATTGTCGATTCTGTCAAGCAAGAAATCCATAAACAAGAACTATTTGAGAAAGTGATCTATAACAACAAGGTTTCTTGTTTCATGGGAAAATATCATCTAAACTCCACTTTTGTTAGATTTGAACAATATGACTAGTCAGTTTACCACAACAAACACAAGTTCCTCCTCCTCTTAAGCTCACTTAGCTTGCACTTTAGGACCTCCCTTAGGTTTCCACCTTTAGGAACACACCACACACTCATCCTAGCATGATCTTGTTATCAACCAAATCAATCCTAATCAACCTAGCATCATCTTAGTTATCATTCAAAGCGTCCTTGATCACATCCCTCACTTAGGTATTGCATACCCTTTTGAGTTACTAAAACCTACATCCTAATCAAACCCCATCCTTGAAGGTCCTTAAACTAAGCATTGTTTTGGGATAATCCCTTTTGTCTTTTGCAACCTCATCACCTTGATCAAAAGGTTGGTTTGCATTAACAAAGAATCTCATCTTCCAAAGACCACAAGTTTGTCTTAGGTAGATAATCACATCCACTTGATCCTACATTAGGAAAAGCAACCCTTGATCCTTGCATACATCAAGTCATCCTTAATCCATAAAAGCGTATCCATCATCTTAAGCATATCCTAATCCTAGTGTCATCATCCTTAGTTTCCTAGGTGCATCCTTGCATACACCTTGCATCTCATATTCCTTTAGGATAATCATTTCATGCCACCTATCACACGAGCTACTAAGAAGAGGAAGAACATGGATCCTAATCTTGTCGCTAGCTCATCTAATCCTACGACTGACACTATCAACACCATGGTCACTTATGCGCCTCAGCCTAATGATCAAGTTGAACATATCTAGGTAGACACTAATGAAATTCCCACTCTAAGTGCCGTGGAAAGTTTTATCAATCATCCAACGCTTGTCCACATGATAAACGCCATGAGTGGATGTAACAACAACCAGGTACTCTTGGACATCCAACAACAAGGACTTCAACTTCCACCTTGGATTATACCCACACTTGTTACATGACCTATGACACCTCCAGGGGAACGTCCTTATCCCACCAAAAATAAAGTTTTTGATCCATTTCAACGAGCCCTACAAGTGGGAACCCTTGTTGCACAAGTAGTTCATCCCTCCATTCCACCTTCCATCATACACACAACATCTACACTTACCTCAGAAGTCCTACCTCTTGATGCCACATTAGCACCACAAACAATACCCCCCATCACTATGCAAACACCCCCGCAAGCCACAGTTGCTCCTCCTTCACAAGAAATCCCAACATTCGTTGCAAACTTTCCACCACCACCACCAGTTAGCACGTAGCAAACCACCATTCCATCTATTCCTACTCAACCCATTCAAAGTACTACAACCAGTTCACAACATCAAAGAACCCAAGTATCCATGTCTATTATGCCTTTCTTCACCATAGGCATGCCACCTACCAACACATATAACTGGCCCTTATTTCTGCAAGGGTCCTCTTTTCCCGCTCCACCAACAACACAACCACAACGAATGCCAACTGTTCCAACCCAAACATTGTTCAACCCAAATCCTCCCACATTGCAACCATCCACAAATCCCTTCGTCGTACCCCAAATTCTCATCCAACCTATCCAGCAACAACAACAACAACCTATCTAGCAACAACCTATCCAACAAATACAACAACAACCTATCCAGCAGCAACCTATCCAACAACAACAACAACCTATCCAGCAACAACCTATCCAATAGCAACAATAACAACCTATCCAGCAGCAACCTATCCAACAACAACAAATCACCAACCCATTCATATCACAAGCACAACAATAGCCTATAAACCCCTTCGCATTTACACAACATACTCTTCAAACCACACAACAACCACAACCACAAATGTAGGGGGCAAATCCCTTCGTGGCACAACCAATGCAACAATTTGCTAGTCCTTTTATCCAACCCATGCAACAACAAAAAACTCATCCCACCAGTTATATAGCTATGCCATCTTCCACTGCATCACAAACAATTCCCCCTCCACAACAAGCTCTCATTGGGGGCATTTCGCCACAAAGCACCTATATGGGTGCGCAACAAACTCACCCCGCTTATTCAACGCCGCAACAAATACAAGCATATTTTCAACAGTTGCATCAATCTTATCAGACACCAACACCCCTTCCGTTGCAATATTCCACTCAACCTCAATTTCCACCACAACAACCCATGTACGATGACCAACAACCACAGTACTAAACACCACAATATCCCCCACAAAATCCTCCTTATTCGCCATTCGATCCATATCAGGCACAAGGGAATCCTACAATTACAGTCAACAATCCTCCCCCGCAAGTTAATCATGAATGGGAGGAAATGAAGAATTCTCTCAAAGAGCTAAAAGCTGGGATAGAAGCCAAAACATTCAAGTTCGAAGAAGTATGTCCATATCGGTTTGACCGATCCATCACTGCTATACCCTTCCCCAAACACTTTGAGACTCCAAAATTTGATAAATATCGGGGGAAGGGTGATCCTGTGAGTCACGTAAAAGAATTCTACATGGCATTCCAAGAAGTGGCCTCTAGCGATAAATTTCTTATGAGACTATTTCCCAAGAGTTTAGGAGGCATCGCCCTTGAGTGGTTTTACAAAATCCCTTACGGCACAGTCTCTACTTTCACAGAGTTATCTAAAAATTTTGTGGCCCAATATGTGCATAACGTTGAAAATGAACTCTCACTCCTTGACCTATGCAATTCAAAACAAAAGGGATGAGAGAGCTTGGATGATTATCTTCAGCGCTGGCAAGGGCTTACCACAAGGTTGTCTTACCAACCCCCAGAACAACATCTTATCAAGATCTTCATTAACAACCTTCATCCTAAGCTTGCTTATCACATGTGCATGAATTGTATACAAACTTATCATGATATAAGGATCAAAGGTATGGACCTTGAACGAGGCCTTGTAGAAGAAGGTACGATTAAACATTACAAAGAATCCCAGCCTGACAAGCATCACAATAACCGCTCACGATATTAGAACAAGAATAAGAATGTAATCACAGATGGTGCCACTGACACCAAACATGTTCAGGTGGTGGTAGCCAGTTCTAATGTGCCAACCCAGACTTATCAACAAACACTAGTAATGTATTCACAACCTCCTCCCATGTATCAGCAACCCGCTCTCACGTATCCTCAACCACAGTATCAACAAAACATGCGCCCTCAAGGCGCGCCCATATATCCTCCCCTAGGGACAATTCATCAACACAACTATCAAGGTCCTGTGAATCATACAAATGCTATCTCGGTCCCTCATGGACAACAAAGACCTCGCACTTCAAATGCACCACAATGCATGTTTACCCCTTTCGGTGAACCTGTCGATGTCATCTTTCGCAAGCTATTCCAAGAAAACCAAGTCATATATCCTAAAACACAGCCATTTGATGACTCAACTCCTAAGCTTGCTTGGTATAAAGACAATGAGTACTGTGAATACCACCGTGTTAAGGGACATACCACTCTTAAATGCATGAAACTAAAACATTATATCCAAGATCTCATTGACCGTAAGGAGATCAAAGTGGATTCCCCTACTCAATCATCGCCAAACGCAGGCCTAAAAATCTATCAAAATGCATTCCCTAAACACACTTTCGGTACAGGTCCAGGTAATCCTACTGAGTCCTCTAATCAAGGAAAAGGCAAACAAGCAGAAAGCACCAATCAAAAATATTATACTAATGCTTATATCAACTACGATAATCTCATCAGCTGCATATCCCAAGTTTAGTCCTCCGTCAATGTCATCCATGTTAGAGGTGCTGATTACCAATGCACAATCACCACTCGTAGTGGAAGGATAACAGTTGCAGGTGTTGGTCCCCCCCATCTACCGGGACCCAATATAACATTTTGGAACACCTAGGGAATACTCTAGCCCAAATTTCCATTCTGGATCTTCTCCGCACATCACCCACCTATCAAGAGATCCTCAATAAAGCCTTGCAAGAATCCCATGTTCCCAGCAACATCAACCTCACTGAGTTTCAAAACCTTGTCGAACACCTATCTACATCCTGTGGGGTCTCCTTTAGACCAACAGACATCCCCTCTGATGAAACTGATCACAATCTCCCACTCTGTATTGTTGTCATGGTTAAAATTTTTGCCATCAAACGGGTCATGATAGATAATGGATCGACCCTAAACCTGTGTACTCTAAAGTTCATAAAATAGTTGAGCTACACTAAGGCTAATATCACCAATGATGTCATCACCATAAAAGCATATGACAACCTGGAGTGTACTTCTAAAGGCACCATTATCTTACCCATTCAAGTGGGTCCAGTTATCCAGGAGACATTATGTCATGTTGTTGATCTTGACCTTCCATACAACATCCTCCTCGGCCACCCATAGATTCATTC
Source organism: Thuja plicata (assembly GCA_018584345.1). Taxonomy (NCBI): domain Eukaryota; kingdom Viridiplantae; phylum Streptophyta; class Pinopsida; order Cupressales; family Cupressaceae; genus Thuja; species Thuja plicata. Next base: position 1,305,978 of record MU225150.1, on the reverse strand, counting down.
TATGCAAGCCATCCCACCCACCTATCATCAGTGCATCAAATTCCCATACAAAGGCACTGAGGTCACCATTCGTGCAAATCCCAAGCCCTTTGCATACTATAATGCGTTGGAGACATCCTTTCCACACTCCACTCATTGTCCTGGGATTGACATTAGCTCCTATGTTTCCAGTTCATCTTGAACCCATTCAGATCCAAAAACAATCCTCTCCTCCACCTTGTCCACAGTCAAGATAAATAACAGAGGATGCAGTGAGTACACTTTATCTGATGCCTTCGCAGTTGGAGCATTGCCTGTTGATCCACACACTCAAGGCCGTTGACCTAATTTAAGCAAAATAGAATCAAAAACAACCAGGACACTACAATTTGGTCCTACCACTTTTGTTTCACAAGGTACTTTGGTTAGCTAGGAAATGGAACCAAACATCAATCAATGGATATATAAGGATCCACCACCCCAGGACACAACTCGGCTCAATTATTTCAAAGATAAGTACCCCACAACACACAAATCGGTGATAGAAAAATGGAATTATCAAGGGGGTGGCCTTGGTTATAAAGAACAAGGGATGAAAGATATCATTATACCTGCCTGACTAGAAAAGCACCTGGGCCTTGGTATGGGCTCTGACATGACTAGGGGCACCAATGAGTTCATTAATTATTCCTCTTGTCAACCCCTGGGTGAAATCATTGACATTGAAGACATCCCAGAAGATAAAATTGTGAGAGCTTATGACGATGTTTTTGATGATGAAACCTTCCTAGGCAATGTTGTTTTGCAGCAACTTTCCATCCTCTTCATTGACCTTCCCCTCCGCCATCTTGAACTCATAGACTGGGACCAACCAAGTGTCGTACACGTTGACGAGTTTCAAAGTGAGGACGCGTTCCTAAGCTTTATGGGAGCAATCGGGCAAAGCAGTGACTGGGGGCAACACTCAACATATGTCTACAAGCTAGACCCAAAGGCATACTTTGGGGAAGAGGAGAAGTTTAGCCATAAAAGTGATATAGAAAATCAAAGTAAAAAAGAGAAAAATTGATCTTCTTGTGAAAACCCCTCTGGGGCACTATTTGCTCATAAAATAGTAAAAACAAAGGGCGTATCCCCTGGTGAAAACCTCTCTAAGGCACCAAAGGATGAAGATTCTCCTCTTCCTCTTATCCAAGATTACAGGCCTAAGCAGTCATCGATTCTCATTGAAGAAACAAAACCTGTTAACCTAGGTACCAAGGAAAATCCCACCATCACATATATAGAAGCATCTTTGTCTGAAGCAGAAGAAAGTGATCTTATCAAATTATTAAAGGAATCCATCAACAAGTTTGGATGGTCTTACCCTCACATGCCAGGGTTAGATCCAAACTTGGTGGTTCACCATCTAGGAGTGGACCCAAACATCAAACCTATTAAACAAAAGCTCAGAAAGATGCATCCTAAAGTGGCACTACTTGTTAAAGCGGAGCTGGAAAAATTGCTCCACGCCAAGATCATCTGACCCATTGACTACTCTGACTAGATTTCTAATATGGTGCCCGTCACTAAGCTTGATAAATCAATAAGGATATGTACAGATTTCAAAGATCTTAATAAGGCATGTCCTAAGGACGATTTCCCTTTGCCAAATATAGATATGATTGTAGATCTCACAACAGGACATGAGATGTTGTCACTCATGGATGGTTTTTTTGGATACAATCAGATCTTCATTGCAGAAGAAGATCAGCATAAGACAACATTCACAACCCCTTGGGGCACCTTCTACTATAACATGATGCCTTTTGGCTTAAAGAATGCAGGGGCAACCTATCAGAGAGCAATGACTGTCATTTTTCATGACATGATCCACAAGATTCTTGAAGACTATGTGGGTGATATCTTGGCAAAATCAGTAAAAAGGGAAGACCACCTGGATGTTCTGGAATGTGTCTTTGATAGAATTGGACACTACTGCTTAATGCTCAATCCCAAGAAATGTGTCTTTGGAGTCACATCAGGGAAACTCCTAGGGTTCATTGTATCCAAACGAGGCATTGAAATTGACCCAAAGAAAGTAAAAGCTATCATGGAGATGCCTCCACCAAAAACACTCTGACAGCTACACAGCCTCCAAGGAAAACTACAATTTGCGCACCACTTCATCTCTCAACTAGCAGATAAGTGCCAACCATTCACTCATCTCTTGCGCAAAGATAGTACATTCAAGTGGGATGCTTAGTGTCAAAAAAGTTTTGACAAAATCAAAGAATACTTGGCCAATCCACCTATCTTGGTACCACCTATACCTGGTCGCCCACTCATCTTATACATTTCTGCTACTACTATAGCGCTAGGGGCACTCCTTGTTCAATTGAACGATGAAGGCAAAGAAAGGGCCATATATTATATCAGTCAAACTTTGGTGGGTTATGAGCTCAACTATTCTCCTATGGAAAAAGCATGTTTGGCAGTGGTCTTTGCCACTCAAAAATTTTTCCATTACATGCTTAGTCACACAAAAAAGCTCATTTCAAAGATAGATCCTCTCAAGTATCTACTCTCCAAAACCACACTTACGGGTCGAATGGAAAAATGGGTTATGCTGCTAAGTGAATTTGATATCCAGTATGTTGACAAAAAATCCATTAAAGGATAGGTCATTGCTGATCAACTAGCTGAAGCACCATTGGTAGATGCATATCCTCTAATCAAAGAATTTCTAGTGGAGCACTTATATATGGTAGAAGAACAACCAACATGGCAACTCTACTTTGATGGGTCCTACACAGCTCGTGGTGCAGGGGCAGGAATACTTTTTGTCACACCTTAAGGTGACTATATTCCCATGTCATTCAAATTGGGATTTTCTTGCACAAATAACCTTGCATAATATGAAGCGCTAATTGCAGGACTCCGCATGGCCATAGAATGGAACATCATAGACATCCAAGTTTTTTGCGATTCCCAACTCATCATCAAACAAGTCCTAGATGAGTATCAAACCAAGGATGATAAGTTGACACCATATAAGTAGATGTTTGACAAGCTAAAAGAACACTTCCTCCACTTGAAGATAACACAAGTACCACACCTACAGAACAAAGCTGCTGATGCAATGGCCACAATTGGCTCCCTTCTTGAGATTCCTCACGAGTCTACACAATACAAATTCTTAGTTGAGTAGCTACATGCTCCCTCTTATGAGAATGATGAATCAAATCGCGTATGTGTCTTAGTTGGTCCCCAATCCCCATGGTACCACGACATCCAAGCTTACCTACAAAATGGTATCATATCTCCCCATCTCACTGCAAACCAACACCAAAATTTTATCCGAAGGGCATCTTGTTATACCCTTATAGCCAATACCCTATATCGTCGAGGCTATCACAATGTACTCTCCAGATGTTTAGATGAAAATGAAGCCGCCCATGCTTTGCAAGAGGTACGTGCTGGAATCTATGATGCCCACATGAGTGGCATGGTCCTAGCTAAGAAACTTTTACGTACAAGGTATTACTGGCCTACAATGGAACATGAGTCTTGTGAGTTCGTCAAAAAGTGCCTACCTTGCCAACATCATGCTAATCTGATTCATGCTCCTGCTCAAGACCTCAGACCTATTGCGCCTCCTTGGCCCTTCTCTTGTTGGGGTTTTGACCTCATTGGTAAGATTACTCCTCTCTCCTCTGAAGGCCACAAGTACATAGTCACAGCTATGGAGTACTTTACAAAGTGGGTCGAAGCAATTCCGTTCACACTCACTATTGGTGTCTAGATATCCAAGTTCATCCTCTACCACATTGTCTGTCACTTCAGTATACCCTCTACCATCTTCATAGATCATGGTACACCATTTGAAAATCAACACGTCAGTGATCTCTGTGCTTGCCTACATATCCATCACCATTTCTCCAGTCCATATTTCCTGCAAGGTAACGGCCAACCTAAGGCAACTAATAAAACCATCCTCAAAATCCTTAAGAAAGTTGTCAATGATACTGGTCGTGACTAGCATCTCCAGATTAATCCTGCCCTTTGGGCATACCGCACTTCCTACCATTATCCTACTAGCACTACTCCCTATTCCCTAGTCTACGGTGCTGAAGCAGTCTTACCAATTAAGGTTGAACTACCCTCCCTCTGAGTATCACTAAGAGGCCTGATTGATGATGAAGATTACCGGGTAGCATGACTCACATAGCTAGATCTCCTAGATGAAAAGCGCCAACAAGATTATGACCACTTGATTGTTTACCAGAATAGACTCAAAAGGAACTATAATAAGAAGGTCCACCCATGTCAATTCCAAGTAGGGGACCTTGTGCTGAAAGAAAATTAAAAAGTGGGTACTGATCGAGAAAAGAAAGGCAAGTTTGAAGTCACCTGGCAAGGCCCATATGTTGTCACTGCATGCTTCAGTTCTGGGGCATATCAACTCTCCACACCAGAAGGAGAACCGTTGAATGATCCTATCAACATCATTCATCTCAGGTGCTTCTAGGCTTGACATCCAGTTGTTCATTTCAGTTTTATGAGATAATCCATAAAAAATATAAAAAGTCCTAAAAAAAGCACAAAAATAGAGAAAGAGGTCAGCTCTAAACAAACCAGAAAATTTTACCTACATAAACTGAAGGAAAATTCTATGGAAGAACCTGGAGCACTTGAAAGCACAAAAACAGAGAAAGAGATCAACTCTAAACAAACCAGAAAATTTTGCCGACAGAAACTGAAGGCAAATTCTATGGAAGAAACCAGAGCACTTGCAAGCACTAGAAAACAATCTTGAAAAAAAAAATCCCTAAAAAAGTAGAAAAATGAAGCTGAAAAAATGGTTGTCCCAGTGAAAACTTGGTCAACAGGCACTGAGACAATATAAAAAAAAATCAAAAAAATCAAAAGATCCAAAGAAATCAAAAAAGGAAAAATAAAGAGAAAAACTTTCTTCCAATGGTGAAAACTTGGCAATCAGGCGCCTTGGACAAGTATTGGTGATGAAAACCTGGAAACTGGCATCACACATAATGGACCATTCCATTATCTATCAAAATATTGCTTCCATCCATCCCCAGCACCATTTCCACATTCCCTATATTCCCTGGGTGGTCCATATGTACTAGTCCGCAATGATCTCCCTATCTCGTATCCTGAGGTTTTGTACACATAATCTTGTATATTACTGTTCATTAGGTTGTACTTTTCCAAGAATCCTGAGCGTCAGTCCTGTATATTGCTTGTGTCTTGAGTTTCTCCTTGTCATACATTTGTTCCATAGTTTGCAAATAGTGTGCAGTTGATCAATCAACTTGGTAAGTCCCATCTTTCTAAAAATAAGTTTTGGGGATGTATCCTTCCTCGCATCAACTTACGTCTGGATTATTGTCATCTTTGGGTTCTCACAGGGTGTCTCTCTCCTCTTGAACTAATCAATCAGCACACGCACCTATCACACGCATCACGACAAGTAACATGATCCAATCAAATCTCGGCAACAACTTTGTGTAAAGTACTCACTGTAACTAATCACTTGTAATTAATCCGCTTGGTTTGGTCCTTGTACATTCGTAACACATCCCATCCTCCCACCATTATGCTAACATCATGAGTCATTGTCCTGCTAACATTCCCTATCCGACCTTCCATAGTTCACCTGTCTGGTTTATCAGTTGATTGTGACACACATTCAAAAAAAATTTAAAAAAAATGAAAATTTTGAGATTCAAATGCCACCCTTGTTCAATCTCAAACAACTCATCGTCTGAGTTCTTTAGTCGCTCTTTGCATTCCTTCGCTATGGATGCTTTTGGGTATTGAAAGCAAGGAAATTGATGCAGAGAACAACTGAAAGAAAATCCAAGAACAAGAGAACGATGATCTGCCACTCATAGTATCATTAGTTAGCTCATTTAAGGTGTCTTGCATTCATTTTAGGTACATTGTTAATTCATCTTCCATTATCAATCCACTTTAGAGTCATGTTATCTTGCATTGTTAGATTCATTTTTAAGATCATTTAAGGCATTTTGCCCTATTAGGTTCATTATGTTATCTGGCATTGTTAGATTCATTTTTAGGATCATTTAAGGCATCTTGAATTTTAAGATCATTTAAGACATCTTGCATTTTGAGACCAAATTTATAGCAATCAGGCATTCCAACTAGACCAGTTCCAGTTCATAATATGTGCATTGTTAATTCATCTTTCATTATCAATTCATTATTAAGTTCAGTAATTCATCTTGTATTGTTAGATTCATTTTAGAACCATTTCATTGTCCAGATTTAGGTCTATTTCATTATTTTGCATCATTTATCCATCTTATATTATTAGATTCATTTTAGGTTCTTTACATTGTTATATTTTAGGTCCATTTCATTTGCATTAATCATCCATTTTAGGTCCATTTCATTTGCATTAATCATCCATTTTAGGTACATTTCATTTGCATTGTTATATTTCAGGTCCATTTCATTTGCATTGTTATATTTTAGGTTCATTTCATTTGCATCATTTTAGGTTCATTAGCTTGCATTCATCCATTTTTTAGGTTCATTAGCTTTCATTCATCCATTTTTACCATCATTTGCATCATTGTAGGTTCATTATCTTACATTCATCCATTTTTAGCATCATTTGCATCATTAGCATCATTTACATCATTTTAGGTTCATTATCTTGCATTCATCCATTTTTATCATCTAAGTTCATTATAGCTTACATTCATCCATTTTTAGCATCATTTGCATCATTAGCATCAATTTAGGTTCATTATATCTTACATTCATCCATTTTTATCATCTTGCATTGTTACATCATTTTATAATTCATTTTAAGCTTTCATTCATCCATTCTTATCATCTAACATCATTACAACATCTAGGTTCATCAATCATTTGCATACTTAAATCATTGTCAAAACATAAATCATCTATGCATATTCATAAAACATCAGTATACATATTGCATTTAGGAATAAAAGCATATCACATCCTACATCCACACATGTCAGTACATTACATGCATATAAGCGTCATCCATCCTACATAGGCCATACATCATATATATACATAATCAAGTCATCCATACACATCGCATCCTGCAAGCATCAAGTGTCAGTCATCATATAGTATACATCAGCACATCATATAGATCATACATTCTAAGCATCATAAGAGTTACCATATAAACCATACATCATAAGCAACAATAAAGTCCTTGTCATATATATATGAATGTCCGTCAATAAAATACATCATGTGCACCTCAGTGCCAATATACATGTATACATCTCAAAAATGCAAAACTGTGTGTCATATCATCCTCTGACTAATCATGATGGTGGCTATGATGACCCACCTCCCTATCCTGGTGGTGGATGTGGTGGCATCCCCACTGATCCCTGTGAGGCAGAGGTTCACACTATGCTCTGAGAATGAGATCTCTCTGAGTAATCCTGTCTTTGTCCCTCAGGAACAAGCTCATGATAAAGTGCTCTGTAGTGGGCTGCCTCCCTCCCTGCCCTATTCACATCCCTATGGGCTGCAAATGCCTCTGCTACCACCTGACTCACTCCACCTACTACTACGACCTGTCGAGCAATGTCTCGCTCAGCCCTGTATGTCTTGGTGCATCTCAGTGCTGCATCCCTCTCTGAGGTCAATGCATCGATCTGCTCCGTGGCCTGATCCATCTGTAACGTCAATCTCTCTAACTCCTCTGTGAGTGTATCTATCATTGTACGTAACTCTCTGGCATCCTATGTCAGATCCACCATAGAGAACTCACCTGAGTCTACCCTGCCCTGTAGGGTATCCAGTGACCCCTCCGCCCTATCTGCCCGTGCCATCTCCGCCATCAGTAAACCCTGTATCTGGGCTATCTCTACATGTAAGCTCGCATCAGACACCACTACCTCATCTAGTAACCCCCGCAGTCTGGTGCACTCTGTCTATAGACTGTCTCACTCTGTGAGGACAGTATCATGTGTCTCCTGTGCCACATAACCTGTGGGCGGCCCCTGTGGTCCCTGTACCTATGGAGGCACTGGTGGTGCTTGAGCCTGATCCTGCGCCTACACCTGCACCTGTGGCTACACCTATGGTGGCACTGGTGGTGCCTGAGCCTGATCCTGACCCTGTGTTGGTGGAGGTCCCGGTGGTACCTAATCCTATGCCTGTACCTCTACTCGAGGTCTAACCCGTCTCCGTGACCTCCTCCTCTATCCTGCTACTGAGCTCTCTAGGGCATCCCCAATCTTAGTCCCGTCCTCCACATCCAAATCTCCTATTGGTTGCTCATGAGTAGCCACCTGAGCCAGGTTAGTCAATCTAACTGGCATGTGTGTAGCCCACCATGCCGCATACTCAGGAGTCATACCTGCATCTATCACATCCGGTCGTGCCACAAAGTCTAACTGTGGCATCTCTCTCCAGGATGCCCTCATTGTGAGAGCATCCGTGTATCTTCCCTAGGTGCCAACCTCCCTGGTAACACGAGGATGTAAAGCATCCTTTTCCACCACCCTCTATTGTAGCCCAAATTGTCTCATGACCCTGGATGGTCTGTATCTCTCAATCTGGTGAATAGTCCTGCCCAGAAGAAAGCAACTAGTCTGCACATATGAGAGGTATAGAAAGTCCTCAAACCCATCCTCCACCCCTGTCGCCCAATCCATAGTCCCCCATGGCTCGCATAGCCTGTAAGGGGTCTAGTATCTACAGGCATATGGCTCCCCTGGCTGTTGCGACTCCCAAATTCTCATGGGTCGAAACACTGCAATGTGCTCCCAGGCCCACATTAACAATAATATAACTCCTGTCCCCATGTTGCGTGCCTCACAGTACGCAACCATGTGGAGGTCATGGTATAACTGTCCAAGGAAAACATACCCTCAACAGTATGAAGTCCCCTCCTCTAGCATCTATGCTAGAGCCCACGACCAGCCCATCTTGAAGCCATGTCCTGACAGGTCCGCCAGCATGCGTCCCCCGATCAATCTAGCAATATAAAGTGCTATCCGTTGAAGTCTCCTATCTACTGCTGCTTGCCATGGCATCCAGGTCCTGTAGGTAGGGATCTGCCTCATCGGCCATCTGAACGCGATCTCCATGTAATGATCGCTATCGTCCAGTCTGTATCGAGGAATCGCTCCTCAGATCGAGATCCACAAAATATGCCACACGTCCTCCAAGGTAATCGTAGCCTCTCCAGTAGGCAAATGAAATGTGGTTGTCTCACTGTGCCACCGCTCGATCAAGGCAGTCATCATCCCATTATGCGCCTGTAGCCTAGGCCAACGGGGCACATAATCTAGTCCTACCACAGCTAGTAGGCCCCAGTCCTCCTCCTTCAGCTGAGCCTCTAGCTCCATAGTCGGAGGCCAATGCTCCCGAGATCCCAATGGTGGGAACTGGTCCTGCAAAAGTTTTCAAATCCACCCTATTAGTCACCTATTCTCCTAATCCTAATCTAACCCTTCCCAACATGGGGCATCTTGCCCCTAGGTCTCATGTCGACCCATCCCCGGCCTTCGCCGGGTCCCACACGATGTTTTCCCTTTTCAGCGCAAACGCCGGTTCAGGACGGAAACACCGGTTCATGCATTGACGTCTCCGCTGCTCTCCCACAGACTGGCATCTTCAAAGATGCCAGTTTAGAACCGGCAGCTCCGTAGATGCCGATCTGGGAATCGACGTCTGCGGAGACGCCAATTTAGGGATCGACGTCCTCGCAAACACCAGTTCAAGAATCGACATCTCCAGTCTGAAAGTCAAAATACCCCCATTAATGTTATCTACCCCCCCAAAAGCAATAAATGCATTAATACTAAAAAATACAAGGTCATGGATAGTCCACTCACCGATACTGGTCGCTTTGTGGGCCTCCCGTGTATCCTCACGTGCTCTCCAAGCTGTCCCTTCATCCTCTCGTCTGCCATCTTCTTCACTCAAAGCTCCAGGATTTACTATTCACTATTCACAAATGACCTTCATTCACCCCCCAGCCCCTCTTATAGCCCCTGTTTTTCCCAAAATTTTTGTATATATTGTCGTGTTGTACATATTGTCTTGTTGCATAAGCCTCAAAACACATAAAATTCACCCCAAAAAACATTTAAAAATCGTCAAAAATCCAAAAAAATTCAAAAAATTCAAAAATTTCAAAAACATCACATAATCTCCAAAATCATGCAATAAACAATTCATTCTTCCTACCTTATCCCCGATCTTCGATTTCAGACGCGATTTGACTCATCCGATTGCGACACAATTTTTCACCAAATCAATTTAGCGACTGATTGTCCTTGTGCTCCATCCTGTTCACAACTTTTTCCAGTGAATGTCTTTCCATCCAATCCAATCCAATCCAATCAAATCCTTGCTCGTCAGGATGCATCCTTCTGGTGTCGGCATATTAGATCTTTCATCACTCAATCCTGTTCATGGCAAGAACTTTTGACCGAATGATTGCTTGGTCATGCAACCTTCTTTATTGATTTTATCTTTTTGTGTCAGTTCACACCTACTCATCACTACCTTGATCTGTTATATCTTGGTGCGTGGTGATGGGTCGCTACTGATACATATGTCTTTTACAGTATGCTTTGTTTGAGAGTCTAGTCCACGCAAAGGAACCTTGTCATCTGTGTTTTCTAACACCTGATGCATACCTCCTCTTGCAATATTAAAACCGGATGTTCTCTCCATATTTTTCATGCAAATGGATCCCAATGCTCATTTAGCTATATTTCATTTGCATGTGCATCCTTAGCTGCATTGTTACTTGCATTTCTGAAGGCCTCTATTTATTCCCTCCTTCTTTTCCTCTCTCCGGCCGTTGCATATTTTTCAAGAAAATCCCACACCATTGTCTTTGTTGTGTCCTTTTCTCAAGGGGGCACAACCCTATCTCAATCAAAGAGTATACCAGTGACAACTTTTGTTAATGAAGTCAATAGAAGTACAATCTTGTATCGTCGTCACTTCGGCACGACTCTTAGAAATCCTCTTCCTCCAAGGCAACTCATTTTCTTGTCTTTGATGAAATGTCACTTGCGACATTACATCAAAGAGGGGAAAAATGTAGACGTCCAAAAATATGAATATTATTATTAATATTATTTTCCCTCTTATTCCTCTAACTATTTAATTCAATCAATTAAATAGTTTCATTTATCAATAGTTTAAACACTATTCTAATGTATTTTATTTAAATACATTTGCCTCCA
>MU225150.1:1240042-1270938 GCA_018584345.1 Thuja plicata | reverse complement strand
AAATAACATGAAAGTCACATATTAGATAGGCATTTTAGAAATATAACTTATGCTCATGATGTTTAACATAGGAAATCATAAGTATAATTTAATGTCATGGAAAAGAATAAGAATATAGATATTTAAAAATTATACATGTTTTCCAGATTGGCATAGTATCAATATAATCCTCAACTTTCTCTTAAATAAACATTTACCATAACATCATTTATTCAAATTCCCTCATGTTCATAAGCACAACATATTTTTAAAAATATACATACTTACTAACCTCTTTTCCAATATTAGTATCACAGCTTTAAAATAATGATCACCCTAGTTAAATTAGGGCATAACACATAGATCTATATATATGAAAATGAAATATTCATTTATCATTATCGTTATTTATCAAGTTATAACATATTGTAATCATAAGATCATGGTCATAGATAATAACACAACCCTTTCGTTTGAGAAATGATAAACATTCAAATCCATGGTAGATTAACTAAATCAGGATCAATCCTTTTCAAAACATCAAAACATTAGAATATATCATTAAATCAAAGATATAATTTCCTACATAAAATATTACTCCTTAGGTCATGATTATAATTTGACCACTTTTATCATCAGCACAGATTAATAATTCATAATGCAATGGTAATACATGCATAATTTATTTTAATTGCATTAGGGTTTATATGATAACATCACATAATCTAACTTTAAACTTAATCAAAAGCACATTCAAGATCAATTGTAATCATATTATGTCTTTAAGAGAGGGAAGTCATAAGATCATGTTCCTAGATTCCCCTAGTGAAAAACAAATTTTAAGAAAATGATTCTAAGACAAAGCGAATCTTTAAACATTAAGTATTAAGACATATGAAAGTGAATAAATAAATGATAACACTTTGATAAGACAAGGATGAAAAAAGGAAGGCTATAAAAGACAAGTAGGTATGTGTAGACAGTTATTTCCCTGAACAAGAATGAATATATATTACTTTGTCGACATGGGTTCCACCATGGAGGGTATGGACTATCCAGGCTTTCTTGGGATTCTTGGCCTCTGCATTTCGAGCCATCATCTCGGCTAGGGAGAGTGGAACACTTGTTTCTACCGCCGGGGCCTTCCTCTTTCTGGATTCCACCAGCCATGGGGGCGGCTGGGGTGGCTTTGCTGTCAAGGCCTGGGTATCAGGTCTCCCTTCAGAGTCTGGCGATGCATTCCTAGTATCTACAGTGTCATCGAGCTCTTTCTCCTTTTCCTGTTCCTGCTCCTTTTCTTTCCCTCTGGAGGCCTCAGTATTTTATGCCTTATTAGCATCCTCTTTTGTGATGTCTAGGGTTTCTTCACCGCCAGTATCAACATCACATGTGTCTTCAGGGATTTCCCCATCCTTCTATTGTTGTTGTTCTCCTTCTTCAGCATCCTTTGCCAGGATATCTTCCTCCGTTGGAACATCTTCTGGTGGAGGCTGAGGCATCAGGCCTAGGTTCAGTGTTTGGGCCATTGTGATCACCTCACTGAATGTACTCCGGGGCAACTGGTCACCCAGAGTAACCAAAGGCATCTAGAGCGTGATGAATGGGGGTATGGTTGATCCTGGGGGTCTATTTTTGCTAGTCATCGGTTGATTGTCTGGTGTTTTCCTTGGTTCTTCCTCGGTCTCTTGGACCGGTGTTTTCTCCCGCTCGGGCTCCTCTTGTGTTTCTTCCCGGGCTTCTTGCTTTGTGGCATATTCTTGCCCCAGGACTTCCTTCTCAGTGGGGATCTCCTCCTTTTCTCCTGAGCGACGATCTCTTCCACTACGTGATCTATATCCCCATGCAGATTCATGAGCTCATCCGTCCTGAAAATATCATCAAAATCATCGTGCGGGGAGAGGTATCTAAAATATTCTCAAGTTTGGGGGAATCCAAACTGACATCTACTGGGGGAACCTTAGGCATACTGGGGCTTGTGTCTGCGCTTGGGTTGGGGTTCACCTTTTTCTTCTTCTTTCTTTGTAGTGGGACCCTGACATCCATAATACTTGTGGACTCTGCCTCAGCGCACATCTGTCTACTCATCAGTGTGGCCAATGACGGGGATCCCGCCGGGTGAGCAGATGCCACTGGAGTTGTGAGGAGGATGGAGGAAAGTTGTGCACTTATCTTCTGGCTTGTCATCCTCAAAACCTCCATTTGTTCCTGCATCCGAGCCATTATGGTGAGAAAACCCTTGGGAGGCACTTGGGACGGGGTATCTTCCTTTTTTCTTCCCCTTTCTTGTGCTGGGTCCCGTGGCTCCGGAGGTCGAAGCAGACCACCAAATAATTGGTCCTTTCCAGGTGCTCCTTGGACACACCCGCTCAAAATACTTGTGAGTGTTATCTATAATGGGGAGGCATACCCCCTCAATTGTTAAATCCTCCAGGGTGGCCCAATCCACTGGAGGGAGATCCAATTTATCTAACCCCTATTCTTTATACAATGGGTCCTCCGAGGGCCTGTCATCTAAACAACCCTTCGGGAAACCCTGAAGGTCGAGGACTTTCATCAAGCCTTTGGACATCCATGAATATCGGTGGGCCTAGAGATCAAAACTATCCTGGTAATCCACCTAGAACTCTTCAATATCATCTATGTGCGTTGGGGACGCCCAGGGAAGCATTGTTGCAATCTTACACAGCGGATCAAAATTGCTTCTAGTATGGTGGAATTCCACCAATCCCAAACTCTTCAGTTCATTGTCTACTTCCTTCACCACGGCAAGGCTGCATGAATAGTTCCCATAAGAGACTAGGAATGAGACATTGGTAATCTTCTTCAATGTGAAGAGGGCATGCAGCTCCATAATTTGTCTGCAGAATTATAAAAGATTAATTCTATCCCTGCAATACTAAGGAAGAAGATAAGGTTTCCCGAAAAAGTCGGTCACCCAAATATATGTGTGCTACTGGAATTGAATAAAGTAATTGCTATAAGTACTCACCAGGTTCATCACCTCTTGCGATAACCGGTATCCAGAATCCTGAGTAAGTGTCAAAATGTTCTGGTAAATGAAGACATCATTTACCTAGCAAAAATTATGGAAACTAAGTTCCCACTGGACCTAGGGATAATGATCCCATGGCGTCAATTGGCCGGGCCCATTCCCAAGGATGCCCATTGTCTACAAACGCTAAAAAATAGGTCTTTGTTGGGCCAGTTCCCAGATTATGTAAGATGTCATGTGGAAATTTGAGGTCTGGAGGACACTCTTCATTTGTGTTTCCATGTGGTTGGCGATGATAACCACCCAATTGAATGTTTGACTGCAGGTGGTGATGCAGTAGAGAAAGTAATACATCCATACTAAGAAGTTCTGGGCATGGGGCTCTCCAAAGAGCCTACATAGAAATATGATGCCTGCTTGGATAGGTTCTTTAAAATCACCGCGGGGAATTTCCAGCTTCACCTTTTTATAGTCCCTTCTCGGGGAATTTAGCCAGTGTGTGTTGATATGTTGCTAGGAGAGAAGGGAAGCCTCTTTGAACTCCTTTAATGATGTGGATCGGGAGAGAATAAAAAATTCCTTGAATTTAGGGATCCCCAGCTTTGAAGCAAAAGTGGTCACGTCCAGATTGATGATAGTCGCTGGATAGTGTAGGGACCAGGGATCGGGGAGAAAAACAACCCAAGTGGATGCGTTGTAGAGCATTTCCAATTAGAGTATCAGCTTCAGTTCTTGTACTGAGTAGGGAAAAATTGTAGCTTTAATAATCCTGGAGGAGGCCAGGTGTTTTTCCATATTGTCTCCAGCCTTCCTCTGTTGGTATATGGCTTGGACCAAGCCTTGCATTTCAACCCATAGTCTGGGATTTGTGTCCATTATTTCTTGCAACTTGGAGTCCACCTTGGACCCCACAAGAACACCCTCCTTCGGGTACTTGGAAGTCAATGGAGATTTGGCCAGCATCTTTTTGGCCTTTATTTTTGTAGCTGCCCGAGTGGAGGTAGTTGGTAGCTCCAGGCTATTAGGAGGAGCGATCACTTCAGACATTTTGATCAATCTATCTACAACCTGCAAGAACGGAGAACTATCAATACATGATATAATAACAATAATGATTTAGAGACTCTGGGGAATTCACCACCATTTCGCACCTGTCCAAAAAGTGTTAGCATACATAAAAAATCCTAGAATATTAAAGTTAATATGGATCGGATTCTGATAAACACCTAGGGCTCCAGGGCATTGGGTTAGGTGAAAAAATGGGATGAAAACCCAGGGGCTTCTCAGCACCCAGAGTTTGGAAGAACTAGTTGTTGTCGATGTGATCAACAAAGAGCCGTACTTGGCTGACATGGGTCATCACGTGGCCATGCAACAGGCAGTGTAATGGCATTAATGGTGACAAGTGGGTTGACATGGGGGAAGTAAATGCTAGATGGGATGGGATTTGAATTCTCATTCGTGGGAAATTAATCCTGCCATTAAGACGACATGACAAAGGAGAGAGAAAGCCACCATGGCTCGAACCAGTGAGGTGCCGAGTTCAAACCGTGGTGGATACCTCTCTTACGAGCTTGACAACCTGGTTTAGATGTAATGGAGTGCGACAAGCTCAACACAAATGGAAGGATATACATGGATTATATACATATATATAGAGGGCCAAAGTGCTACGAGGGCCGAAACACAACTTGTAGGTTGACCGCAAAAATGAACATATATACAATTTTAAATAGGAAATTACAAAATTTATAGAGTATACAGAAACAACAACATTATCATACAGGTTATACAAAGCATTTATAGCTAAAATACAATTGCATAGGGGGTGGACAACCCTCTGGCAGTGCCAACCCACCAATGGGAGGAGACAAAAAGTAAGACCAGAGATATGAAACAAAACGACAAGCAGGACCACAACCAAGCAAAATGAAAGCAATAAAACTAGAAAAACAAAAGCCAAAAGGAAGAGAGCCGAAAGGCCTACCTGGAAACACAGAGGGTGTGGAAAGGTGAGCATGGGAGGTGCTCTGCAACTGGTTCACCTTGGAATGACCGCGAAATCACCACTGTTCATAGTTGTTTAATCGTTGTTAATCACCAAAGAAATCTACACTTAATCGCTCTGAATTGCCTTAATCTCTTTGGTAATCGCCTGAGTGTTTTGATCGCAGTAAATGTGAAAATGAAAGGTAACTTCTATTTATACCACCAAGGTAAAAATGTGTTTCTTTCTCTCCACAAACTCTGGGACAAGCAAACCTCCGAGCTCCGGGCTCGGGGAATCCATGCAGCCATATCTTCTCGCAAAAGAAGGCATGATGACAAAGAATCCTAGAGTTTGGAATCCGGCTGACTCAAAAGAAAAAACAAACTCTGGGACCGGGTCCCGGAGACAAAAGAAGATAAAATCAAAAGAAAAACAACCCTTGTGGGAGCAAAACCTGGAGGGAAACAAAGGAAAACAAAAGAAACCAAGGAAAAAGCCAAAGCGAAAAGGGGGACCCAACATTTTGCCTACAAAATGTAGGGATGGGTATGCATGGCATAACAAATGGTGACTATCTGGGATAGATACCTTAGCACATTTGAGAAATTCAGAGTCTCTGGTTAGCAAAATTGAAACTAATCTTTACCTAGAGCATTCTGATTGCAAAGCGCGAGGCGTCTGGTAAAATCTGACTCACCATTGATTCAATCTTTCGGTCTTTTGTCAGTCGTGAAGTGTGTGCTTTGAAAGAAAATTAAGCTAATGACCTCTAGGAAGAGCAAAGAGGAGGCATTAAGCACGTAAAAACCAAAGTTATCATATCTTGCATGTTTCCCCTAGATATCAAAACTCTCTATTCTTCAGTTCTTTCTTTTTATTTTCTTTTCTGGATGGGAAGGCGATACTTCTTTCACCATGTACCTTAAGCTTAGCTAATTCTCACGATGGTACTTCTTTCACTTTGCCACCCATTTTTACATTACTGAATAGGAGAGAATTTTCCAGACCCGAGATATTTTAATGATCTTCAGACTTGGTCAACAACCAGTGCAACCGATCTGCCCTTAAGGTGTTCGATTACTTGCTTCTTAGATTTTGTGTAACTGATGTCCGGATTGTCAAGACGTGAATCTGATGAAGATTACCCATAACCTTTTACCATACTTACAAAATAGCTCTGGAGTGTGAACAAATTCCACTATGCTAATAGTAGATTCCAAATTCGCTGGAAGGCACAAGGTATCATTCCAAAGACTAGATGTTATGCGAAGCATACCGGTCTACAAGATGAAGGCATCACACTAGGAACTCAGGAAACAAGAGAAAACAAAAGAAAGCCAAAGATAAAGGAAAACATAGAAAGGAAAGGCTATCCTAGAGGATGACCAACAAAACTATTTACAAGGCAAAGATACTCCAAATGAAGCACTGGGAAAGATATTTATAAGCAAGAGTTTATATATAGTACAAATTTGGACAAACTCATCACTTATCTTATTGAAAATAGTGCTTGAGAAAATGACCATTGATAGGAAATGGGATGGCTTATCCGGTCATGGTGTTGAGGTGATAATTATTTTCCCCGCAGATCTCAGATATCAGGTATGGTCTGAGCTAGAGCTGCTGAAACTTAGTGTACTTTCCCTTCTTTTTCTGGGCCTTGTCCCACAAGAGGACCAAGTCTGAAATCTGAAAGGCCTTATACTAGGCTATTCGGTCAAACCATCATTTTACTACTGCTTGGTGACATGCCAAATGTTCAAGGGCCATGTCTCTTTGTTCCTCCATTCGCACCAGGTTCAAGAGCCGAACTTCCACAATGTTGTCCCGGTTGCTAAATTCCTGCATAAATTGAAGTACCAGGATCTATAAGTTGATGGGGAATACTGGGTTCTGGCCATGAACCAGGTGGAATAGGGATGTCCCTAGGGTGGCCTTTATTCTGATATGATCCACCCAGAGGGTGAGCCTAAGATTTTGATGCTAGTCCCAGGGGTTCTATTCTAACAGATCTTTGATCATCTCAAGTAGATTTTTGTTGGTCGATTCAACAATGCCATTTCCCTGGGGGTGATAGTTGCTAGAAAAATTCAGGGTGATCTTTCTTTTATAGGTCCATTCAAGTAGTTGCACCAAAGAAAATGTCAGACCATTGTCACACACTATAGTAAATGGCATTCCAAATCAGGTGACTATGTTTTCTTCAAGGAATTTGATAACTACATCTGTCGTGTTATTTTTACAAGGGATTGATTCAGACCACCGGGTGCAATAATGGGTAGCAGTTAGAATGTATCGATGGTTGGTAGATGAGTTGGGGTTGACTTCCTTGATAAAGTCAAATGCCCATTGGGCGAAGGGTCTAGCTTCGAAGACTGGCTATAAAGGCATGGCCGGGTTTCACTCATGATGTGCCGCTGTTCGGCAAGTATGGCATCTCCTAACATGAGTGTAGACATCCTTAAAGATATAGGGCCAATAGTATCTATCCTGGAGGATCCGATGAGCAGTGACATCAGATGAGCCATGTCCGGTTCTAAACTGCCTATGGAATTCTTCTATCATTTTTGCAACTTGGTCCCTGTCAATGCACTGGAGGTATACCCCTTCATAGTTCCTGCGAAAAAGCATTCCATTTTTTATCATAAAGTGTGCCATTTTTAGCTGTAGGGTGGGAGATTTGTTTGGGGGTAGCCCCTCTGGGCATCTATTGTTCAACAATAAGTATACCAGGTCGGTATACCATGGATCTTGAGTGATGGACTCCACTGTATAAGTTTGGCATTCAATGTTTGGAGTTCCTTCTGCCATCGCTCTACATAGTCCCTAGCCTTAGACTATCTTCATGGGTTGCATTTCCAAATCATACTCTTGGAGGATGGCCATCCATTTCCCCCCTTGTTCACCCAATTCACTCTGCAGGAGCAAAGACTTAATAGCTTGGTCCAGGATGATAGCATGCACTTTGCTCCGGAGAATGTAATGCCAAAATTTCTTCACGGCATAGACAAGAGAAAAGGCCTAATTTTCCAAAGGTGAATACCAGACTTTGGCATTCTTAAAAGGGGAGCCCATAAAAGCTATTGGTAGTTCTTCCCCTTTGACCTTCTGGGTCAAAATAGCCACAACAGAATGCAACAAAGCAAAGGAGTATATGTGAAAAGGGAGGGAGTAGTTCAGACTAGCCAAGACTAGTGCCTCCACAATCATTTGTTTGATTTGGGTGAATGTCTACTTTGCTTCAGGACTCCACTCAATATTTGTATCTTTCTTCATCATCTCATTGAGTGGCTTCACTATCTTGATGAATCTAGTGATGAACCGCCAAACAAAGTTTATCATTCCGAAGAAAGATCTCATCTCTTTCTTATTGCTGGGCATATATAGATTTAGTAGTGCTTCAACTCTCTCAGGGTCAATAGATATACCCTTCTCAGAGACAATATGCCCTAGAAACTTCCCTTTAGTGACCCCGAATATGCATTTCTTAGGATTGAGGGATATTTTGTATTGGTGACATCTCTTGCAAATTTGGGCGAGGTGGGCGGAATGATCACCCCTGTCCTGGGAGAAGACGGTCAAATCATCCATGTAGATGATTATTCACCAGTTTACTAGGCCTTCGAATGCAATGTCCATAGCCTTTTGAAATATTGCCCCTACATTGATTAGGCCAAAGGGCATCCTCTAGTATGCAAACATTCCCCACTTGGTGGTGAACGCCATTTTATCTCTATCTTCATACTTAACCATGACCTAGTTAAACCCGGAGTACCCATCTAGGAAGGACATCATTTGAGATTTTTTCACGATTTGCAATACCTCATCCAGTGAGAGGAGAGGGTGATTATCCTTCTTAGATGCCTTGTTCAAATTGTGAAAATCCATGCAAAGGCAGATCTCACTATTTTTCTTCCTTATAGGGACGAGGTTGGCAACCCAAGTAGTGTGCCAGATAGGAAAGATAATCCGGGATGACAATAGTTTCTAAACCTCCTATTGAATTAGAGGCTCGAACAGTGGGTTTACTGGTCTTTTCTTTTTCTAGAAGAGCTTAGCATTAGGTTTTAGTGGGATGGTATGGGTCATGATGGATGTGTCATAGGTTTTCAGATCCGCATACCCCCACGCAATTGTGTCAATGTATTCCTGGAGAATCGCGAGAATCTTATCCTTCTCCTCTGGGGAGCAGGAGGTGCCAATGTCTACCAATTTTTCTTCACCAGCCTGGCTGATGTTAACTTTTTTGAATTTTCCTCCCTCATAGGAGGATGATATCTTTTTCTGGCCCCAAGGGTCTGAGTTAAAGATACGTTCTAGCGCTACCATCCCCTTAGGGATGGTGTTGGTTGGCAAGTCTATGATCCCATCATCTTCTTCACCCTGCCCAGTATCTTCATGATCTCTTTCTTCCACTATCTAGTCCTCGAAAATATCAACATTAGCCATGAAGGCTAGAATATGTTGATCATCCTCAAAAACCTAAAAGGGTGACATTGTCTAGAATGGAAGGGGTGGGGACCATCTCAATAGAGAATTTTTGGAGCTGGGAGCCATTCATTGGCTCAAGAGTGTTGGAAGATGTAGAAAGGGCATCCAAAATGTAGTTTCTTTTCTAGGGAATGAGTTTGATGCCAAAGGCATCAAAATATTTGATGAGGCTCCATGCCCAGTTACAGTATGCAGCCATCCTTTTATCATGACAAGTGTATTGGCTCTGGACCTACTTAACGATTAACTCTTAATCACCCAGTGCCCAGAGGCAGGTGACTCCTTTCCTTAGTGAAAATAGGAGTCCAAGGACCAAGGCCTCGTACTCCATGACATTGTTTGTGCAGTTAAAATGTAGCCTATAAGACGCGGGGAAGGATTTCCCCCATGGGTTGACCAATTGCACTCTGGCCCCATAGCCTTGTTTAGATCGGGACCCATCACACTTCAAGGTCCATAAGTCACTGTTTGTTATTTGGGACTGGGAAGGTGAAGTGGCATTTGGATTATTTTTGGGGATTTTGGGAGGAGTTTCCTCTGGCTCTGATGGCACGTGGGTGAGAATTTCCTCTAGGGAAATCTGTGGTTGGGATTCTTGAACCAGTGGCACCATGGGGGTCCCACTGGAATGATTTTTGGGTCTAGGTAAATCCACTTGATGTTTCTTCTCTCGAAGGGCATTGATATGGCGGGTAGCAGTGGTAATGCAGGGCTCACACTCTAGCTCATAATGTTTTTGACAATGCACCTGACACCAAGTGCTGGACAAGAGTGTAGTAGGAGTTGCTGCGATTCCCTGTGAGCTAACCTCACCCCTTAGTTTTTCATCCAGGTCCTGAATTCTTTGAGAAACTATGGGGTCCTCCCTGGGGGTGAAATCAAATGTGAGGATTTCTAGGGGTCGATACACCTCGGGGGAAGTCTCAGAGAAAAGGACCTCATTTACCCTCCTGACTTCAGTGAGGGCTTATTTCATCCTGGGCTCACTTTCTACCCAGATCTAGTTAGACTCCCCTCCCAGGGGAGCCATAAGTGGGAGAAGTTAGTGGAGAAATACCCATTGAGGGCCTTAGACCAATTTTGACTCAATAACATCCCATAAGTCTCTGGGATGTCCACCACTTGGATGTCTATTATGCTTGATATCTGGGGGTCTTGGATGAGCTAAATTCAGACGTTCTTTAGCTCACCTACCATTTTTACACCAGTTTTGTCCAGCTAGACTACTGCACCTTTGGATGGGGTGGGATGGAGTCCGAGCTTATGGTATATTGATAAAGGCATGACGTTGCCCGAAGCACTAGAATCTACCTAGCAATTGTGTAGGTTCTTCCCTTGTATGTTTAAGCCTAGTAAGAAGGGAGGATCCTCAGTATTTCCCTGGAAGACAGCCGTGTTGGCATTGTCAAAAGTGATAGTCTTTGGTGGGCGACTGATGACTTTTGGGTTTCCCAAGAGCTTCAGAAGAGACCTCCTCTGCTTAGGATAGTTCATAAAAACCTCCATCAAGGTCATGGAGGTGGTGGTTCATTCTAATGCCTTTGTGATGTCAAATCTCCCCCAAGGGTATTGTTGGCTTCCCTCGGTCGGGTCCTTAGCTTGGTTAGAGCTAGACCCTTTAAGTGGGAAGGAGCGATTAGTTGTATTGTCCCGGGGAGGGGTATCTTTGGGAGGTGTAGGTATGTAAACTGGTCTTTACCAGCCTGACTGCGAGTGTTGTAGGGAGTCCGTGGGTTGGTGAAGGCATTAGCCTCAAAGGCTAGGATAGATTCATCAAAGAACCCCTAAAATTTGGGTTCTTCTTCATCTTCCTTATCTGTCCCAAAGAAGATGGTCTCACAGGTGAAGGCACTGTGAGTGGGCTCTTATGCAGGCGCTTCTGGGGGAGTAGGATCGACAGTTTGTTGTTTGTCAAACTGGGAGATCATGATGACCTTCTCAAGTGTGGCACAGTTCACCTCGGAGTGGGAGCCAGTGTCGTGCAATCTACACCAGTTAGTTAGGGGGTATAATTCAGCAAGCTGTGTAGAATGGTTGGGCCCAACACCACCCTGAGTGGTGTTTTGGTTCGGGGAGGACCTCTGACATTTGCATTGTTATTACATTGTTGTTGGTTGGGCCGAGGCCCATTATTGTGATTTATTCCTTTGGCATTGGTATTTTGTTGGCCAGAGAAGGTATTCCCTCTTTGGGAATTAGGATTGTGGGGTGCAAAAGACCCTGCATTCAGTTGTCCCATGTCCACGGTCAGTGAGGACAACAATCGCTGGAGGGAATCAACCTCGGCGGATAGCTGGGTGTTCGCATCACAGTGTGACAGTTGTTGTGGTTGGTTCCCAGGGAAGGTGACAACAATTCCCAAAGTCAAGGGAAACAATCCTCCAGCCACGGGTATCTGGAAGAAAGGAACTCTGGAGGATTGTG
Source organism: Thuja plicata (assembly GCA_018584345.1). Lineage (NCBI taxonomy): Eukaryota > Viridiplantae > Streptophyta > Pinopsida > Cupressales > Cupressaceae > Thuja > Thuja plicata. Next base: position 1,259,062 of record MU225150.1, on the reverse strand, counting down.
TTGATGGTTATTGCATTTGCTACGGCTGGTTCCAGGGAACAAATTCCAGACCTGGTATTGTCTGTGCTTTCAATGGGTATACGTACCAGGCCTACTGGTTTATCGATGGTGGTGGGGGATTCATGGCCATCATTGGGGCACCCATTGCCTGATTGGGATTATATCCCCCGACGTTAGAAGTTCCACCAGGTATCATGTTGAAAGGCATGCTCTGCCCAATCCCACTAGGAGCTTTATTCAAATCGCGAGACCACTCCAAAGATAGGTTGTAAACCTTTGCCAGAGTGTCCCGGTCAGTGGGGGCAGTGGTTCTCCATAGGAGAGTGGCAACGAAAGGGTCCATCGTGTTAAGGTATGTCTAGATGGTTACATCCGTGGATGGGATGAAAGGACCTGTGCACCGCTTCAAGGCACATTGGAACCAATGGTTGAATGCTGCAAGGGGTTCGTTCAGTTCCTTCCTAATGGAGATAAACCGACTATGGGGCCATGCTGGGTCCACATGTACACAGAAGGCCACCAGGAAAGCGTCTTCCATATCTTGCCAACTGTTGATGGAATTGGCGGGTAGGTTAAGGTACTAGTTTAGCTCATTCTATCCCAAGGACAAAGGGAACATTCGGGTCACAACATCCTGATGTTGGATCCGGTGTCGTTTCATGGTATCTTTATATTCCTGTAGATGCTCTTCTTCGGTTTGTGAGCCCAAGTGCTCATATCAGGGGCAGATCTTCTCTGAGTGTGAAGGAAGATCGTTGGTTGCACTTGAAAACTGTCCCATTAGGGACCAAGTGTTATTGAAATACACAACCATCAGGGAAGTTGGATTTTGGTTAGGATGAGCGTTAGTCCCCTAGGTTGTCTGGGAGACTTGGTGGTTCTGGGATGTAGTAGATCCCCAGACAATGTTGGCTAGTTTGGAATTCGAACTAACATCTACTGGGGGAACCTTAGTCATATCGGTGCCTATGTCTACGCTTGGGGTGGGGTTCACCTTCTAATTATTCTTTCTTTGTCTGGGGCCCAAACATCTAGAATACTTGCAGACTTCACCTCAGCGAATGTCTGTCTTCTCATCAGTGTCGCTAATGACGGGGATCCTGTCAGGCGAGCAGATACCACTGGAGTTGTGAGGAGGTTGGAGGAAATTTGTGCACTTATATTCTGGCCTGTCAGCCTTGAAACCTCCATTTGTTCCTGTATCTGAGCCATTATGGGGAGCAAACCCTTAGGAGGCACTTGTGCTGGGGTATCTTCCTTTTCCTTCCCATTTCTTGTGCTAGGTCTCACGGCTCTAGAGGTCGAAGCAGACCTCCAAACAATTGGTCCTTTTCGGGTGCTCCTTGGACACACCCGCTCAAAATACATGGGAGTGTTATCTATAATGGGGTGGCATACCCCCTTAATTGTTAAATCATCTGGGGTGGCCCAATACACTAGAGAGAGATCCAATTTATCTAACACCTGTTCTTTATACAATGGGTCCTCCAGGGGCCTGTCATCTAAAAAACCCTTCAGGAAACCCCGAAGGTCGAAGGATTTCATCAAGCCTTTGGACATCCGTGGATGCTAGTGGGTCCGGAGATCAAAACTATCCTGGCAATCTACCTAGAAATCTTCAATATCATCTATGTGCAGTGGGGACACCTGGGGAAGTGTTATTGCAATCTTACCCAGCGGATCAAAATTGCTTCTGGTATGGTGGAATTCCACCAGTCCCAAACTCTTCAGTTCATTGTTTGCTTCCTTTGCTATGGCAAGGCTGTACAAATAGTTCCCATAAGAGACTAGGAATGGGATGTTGGTAACCTTCTTCAATGTTAAGAGGGCATGCAGCTCTAGAATTTGTCTGCAGAATTATAAAAGAATAATTCTATCCTCGCAATACTGAGGAAGAAGATGGGTTTCCCGGAGAAGCCGGTCACTCGAATATATGTATACTGCTGGAATTAAATAAAGTATTTCCTGTAAGTACTCACCAGGTTCATCGCCTCTTGTGATAATCGGTATCTAGAATCCTGAGTAAGTGTCAAAATATTCTAGTACATGAAGGTGTCAAAATATTCTAGTACATGAAGGCATCATTTACCTTGCAAAAATTTGGGAAACTGAGTTCCCACTGGACCGAGGGATAATGATCCCATGGCGTCAACTGGCTGGGCCCATTCCCAAGGATGCCCATTGTTTGCAAACCTTGAAAAGAAGGTCTCTATTCAGCCAGTTCCTAGAGTACATGAGATGTCATGTGGAACTTTGTGGTCTGGAGGACACTCTTCCTCTGTGTGTCCACGTGGTTGGCGATGATGGCTGCCCAATTGAATGTTTGACTGCGGGTGGTGATGCAGTAGAGAAAGTGATACATCCATGCTGAGAAATCCTGGGCATGGGGCTCTCCTAAGAGCCTACATAGAAATATGATGCCTTCTTGGATAGGTTCTTTAAAATCCCCGCGGGGAATTTCCAGCTTCATCTTTTTATAGTCCCTTCTTGGGGACTTTAGCTAGTGTGTATTGAGATGTTGCCAGGAGAGAATGGAAGCCTCTTTGAACTCCTTTAATGATGTGGAATGGGAGAGAACAATAGATTCCTTGAATTGAGGGATCCCAACCCTGAAGCAAAAGTTGCCGCGTCCAGATTGATGATAGTCGTTGGATAGTGTAGGGGCCGAGGATCGGGGAGCAAAACAACCTAAGTGGAGGCATTGTAGAGCATTACCAATTGGAGTATCAGCTCTGGTGCATGAATTGAGTAGGGAAAGTTTGCAACTTTAATAATCCCAGAGGAGGCCAGGTGTTTTTCTATAATGTCTCCGATGGTCCTCTGTTGGTATATGGCTTGGACCAAGCCCTAGATTTCAGCCCATAGTCCATGCTTTGTGTCTATTATTTCTTGCAACTTGGATTCCGCCTTGGACCCCATGAGAACACCCTCCTTTAGGTACTTGGAAGTCAGTGGCAATTTGGTCAGCATCTCTTCGGCCTTTGTTTTTGTAGCTGCCTGAGTGGAGGTAGTTGGTAGCTCCGGGCTATCTGGAGGAGCGATCACTTCAGACATTTTGATCAATCTATCTGCAATCCACAAGACCATAGAACCATCAATACATGATATAATAACAATAATGATTTATAGACTCTGAGGAATTCACCACCATTTCGTACCTATCCAAAAAGTGTTAGAATACATCAAAAATCTCAGAATATTAAAGTTAACATGGATCAAATTCTGATAAACACCCAGGGCTCTGGGGCATTGGGTTAGGTGAAAAAATGGGATGAAGACCTAGGGGGTTCTCAGCACCTAGAGTTTGGAATAATTATCCATTGTCGCTGTGACTGGCAGAGAGCCGTCCTTGGATGACATGGGTCATCACATGGCCACGTGACAGGCCGTGAAATGGCATTAATGGTGACAAGTGGGCTAACATAGGGGAAGTAAATGCCATATGGGATGGGATTTGAATGCTCATTTGTGGGAAATTAATCCTGCCATTAAGGTGACACAACAAAGGAGAAAGAAAGCCACCATGTCTTGAACCAGTGAGGTGCTGAGTTTGAACCATGGTGAATACCTCTTTGACAAGCTCAACAACCTGGTTTAGATGTGATGGAGTGCGATGAGCTTGACACAAACAAAATGATATACATCAGGTATATACATATATACAGAGGGCTGAAGCACTATGAGGGCCAAAGCACAACTCGCAGGTCAACCGCAAAAAATGAACATATATACAATTTGTTGGTAAACAGATTGTTCTTCCTTATTATGACTCTAAAATACCCAAATATGAAGAAGCAATTGAATACTACAGTTGGGAAATTATAATTGTAAACTAACTTCCCTCTGAATTTAAAGGTACAACTCCCTTGTATGAATGATTTTCAGTGAATTTTGATCTTTCCTGATCTAACAGGGGTATTTTCTTGACCCGAGAACAGAAGAGGTAAACCAAGCTAAACCTAGGCAGGAAATAGCTCACGTAGGGTAAATTCAACCCTAAATCTAGCTGATTCTAAGATTTCATCAATCATATTGAACCCTAAAACTGGTAATGCATGAAAAACTACTAAAAATGCAGATGCAAGACTAAAGATTAACGATGAAATGAGATTGAATCGATCTATATCACAGAAATGTTTCTCAAACTTAGGATAACAATAGATTTTCCCTTTAATTAACTATATCAAATCATAATACAAAACTCTGGTTCGAATACAGATTGCAAATCCAAATTCAAAGAAACATTTGAATTCAATAGAAAGGTAAATGCAATGCAATGGAATAGTTAAAGCAATCGTATTCAAACACACATAATTGACTCCGCAAAACGCTATCTTTCACACCAAAATTTAGCTAACCTTTGTATTAACTTTCGGTATAGTACATATAGAGTTTGAGTCTTGACCGTTACAAAAAGAGTAGCCAAAATGGTTCAACTTATTTTAAGTAGGACTGATAAACAAAGGTTTATCCATTATAATATCATCAAAATTTGGTACAAAGGGAGAATCTATTCAAGCTTTTGTTTCATTCCCTTTGCCTAATTTAGCTCTATAGGCGGTGATAGCTGTAATAACTCTGATGAGCTCTTCATGCCTGTTGACATGGACATTGGTATATCAGATGAGACACCTAGAATTCTCCTTGGCCAGGCTCTTAATTGCATATGTCCGGTCCTTCAATTCTTCCATGGCTTTAAAAATACATCCACTCAACTGCTAGAATTGTGGCACTTTGTCCAAATGGGTGGAAGACTGCTCTGACAGCTTATGCACATAATCAGAAAATGATTTCTGCATATTGGCCAATCCTATCATTTCTTTTCCTTGTCCACTTGTTTGTGATTCTGTGTGTAGACCTTGAAGAATCTTAAAGTCTTTATTCTGTTCCTCCTTGATCTTAACATCTACTTGCTGCAACCCCGTCTCAGCCTGAATGATCATCTCAATTTTGAACTCTAGGCTTTGAAGCCACTCAATTAGAGGTTCATCTCCTTTTTGCAGAATCTTGGCTTTCAATGCCTCTTTGGTCTTAATATATACTGCCACATGGAGCTTCACTATGCACTCTTGACACTTCACTCTCTCAGATGCGAGAGTCTGCAAATTCTTCTCAATGTTGTTTATTTCCGTCTCCAGTCTTAATAGAGCATTACCCAGTTGCTCAACAACTACTAATCCCTCAAATTTGAGTCTCTCAACCCATCCCTTTCCGATCTGTGTGAAGTGCCTATCCTCTTGCAACCTGGCTATTATGGATTTATTCTCTGTGGCATTGGAATCAAATGTGGTCTAAGTACTAGGAACACTAGCAACTGGAGTGACCAACTACCAGATGAAATTAGTTAGTTCATTGAATTCGGCCTTAAGCTGTACCTTAGCCATTTTAAGTTCTTCTAGCTCTTCTTCAATCACTATATTAGTAGATTTCCACCAATCCACCTTGGTATCATGCCGAGCTAAACCCATGTCAAATGAGTGTAGTTCAAAATCTGAAGGGGTTAATTCTTCAAACCTGCCCTCCTTCGTGGGTTTCACTACCTCCATGGTGAAGTGCCCAGTTTTTGGATCCTAGCTCAAGGTGGACAACGTATTTACATTCTTAGCCCAGTGCTGGGTTGCAAGGCTCAAGCTAAAGTATCTTTTCTAGGAGCTCCTTCTTCTACTCTCTTTCTTTTGCACTCCAGAGTGTTCTCTATCCATGATTCAGTGATGTTGACCTTAGTGGCAGAGACCAACTCCTCTATAAATAGTTTCCTAGTGACTGGAGGAGTAGACTTTGGTCTTGAAGTAAATGGATTTATAGAGGTAGGGGAAGAAGACACCAATCTAATGACTTGGGTAGCCTCTTGTTGCTTCTAAACCCTCTTGTCTGATTCTGTAGCTGAGGCATTGAAGGTATCTTCACCCACCTCCACTATAACAGGGGACTCTCACCTTGGGGTATCTTGGGTTAAAGTGACGACTGATACATCTATAGTGACTACTTTAGCTGACTGCTTAGGTTTTGCACCTTTGGTGGGTTCCTTTATCAACCCAATATTTGGAAGCAAGCCTTCTCCACAAGTCTTATTTGGTTGAACTTATTTTTTAGGAGGTTCATCGCCTCCCCCGGCTGGCTAAGATGAAATTTTGGTCATAGTTGGGAGTATCACCAAAGAAGTTGTTGCAATGTTGGAAGTATCCTTTGTCGGGTTTCTTTGAGTAGGAGGCTTCTTTTCTGACCTCTTCCTTCTTCCTGTCATCCATTCAACCCACTGCTTTATCCTCTTGTAAATGCCACTCATTAGAGTCTACAAGTTACCGATGGCTTGATCTAGCATGGCCTTGGAACTGATTGGGGTGAGCTTTATCTTATCCAGGTATGTATTGTCATACATGTGATTACCATCATCTTCTAACCCCTCCACTACTATGTTAACTTTGAAATTTTTGATTTGTTCAATAGTTAACCTGTCATAGAATCTCTCTCTACTCTCCAAATCATCTTTACAATTGGCCCAGTAGTCTTCGATGTCATCTACATGATGGATAGCTCGGCTCATTTGCAAGTAGTCATGAGCATAATTAAGAGGATCATATTGTGGCCTTAGAACATCATAGGTTTCTAATGAAAATCTCTTTGAGAATGTCTTTAGAACATTCTTTGCCTCAGACCGGGACACACAACTATAAGCTCCAATAGTCATGGGGAAGTCATAGCCTTTCTTCCTAGCATCATCACAGATCAAATTCACTTGAAGCACTTGTCTCATCACCTCCACCAGCACGATCATATCAGTAGGATATCTGGGCAGCTTCAAAGGTAAGTCATCAAATCTGGCAAGATGAATGTATGAGAAATCCCCAAATTGAATGAATAACATCCAAACTGGCTGATAAAAGACATGGCCTCAAGAGAGAATCTCCTTTCTGGGCAACCTTGTAGCTCCCTGCATAGTCTCATTGTGAACGTGTCATTAACTCAGAGGTAATCAACATAACTATTATGCAACTGCAAAGAGGGGAAAAATTCATAGCTCTTAACATCATCAGGAAATTCCTCTAATCTAGGAAGCCCTGGCCAAATTTGGATCATGGCCAATATATACAATAAAATTGAAGACAAATAAAATTCATTTTGATGTTTAGCTCTATGTAGGGCATTGGCCATATTTTTGCTTACCATAAATGACCCATTGATAAAATGGTGCTGAGAATAGATTACCTACACCAAGAAGAAATGATGATCTACAAAATTGAGTGCCTCACTCTCACCTCTGATCCTGTGGAGAAGTACCAAGATGTCTATGATTTTTGGTTTCAGGTTAGTGCCATATAGTGTTTTTGGCAGCTTTCCTTTGGCGCTTCTATGCTCTTGAAACCATGCCTTCATTATCTCCTTCTTCCAAACTAACTTCTTTGCTATATATTCAGTTACCGCCGGACTGTATGCCATTTCTGAATACTCAGCTTTCTCTGGGATGCAAAGCGAGTTCTGAACTGATTCTCTATCGATAGAGAGCTCATTGGGAAAGAGGATTTTCTTAGTGTCTGGGTTGTATTGAGCTATACATTCTTGGATCAATTCGGGGGCTTGAATGGCTACAAGAAAACCAGTGGCTTTGACTAATCCACTCTCCTTTAGTTTCTCGATGATGGGATGCATCTAGTCTGCTTTTAGCCTATTCTGAAAGTTTTGCATGTCAAAGAATTTTAGAGATGTATCTGAGATTTTATACCAGTCGGAGGTGATGTCGTTCATTCTGTCAAATCTCATAAATCTAGAAGCCATTCTTTGAATGATTTGGTTTGGGCAACATGAATATCTCTCAGGAATGCAGGGGCGAAGAATAATCAATATCAGAGGCTTTGAATTCAAACAATTTTTCAAACAAATGGTAGCTCCTATTTGCAATCTTCAACTGATTTTATAAATTTTGAATTCTTGTCGTTTAATGACCAACTTCCCATGCCACATGAATGAAAAGACCCAAGCATTAATGGAAAACGTCCATTATGAAGTAAAATGAATTTATTTGGATTAATTACTTTGCTCTTACGGGCCATTGAGAAATGTCTTTTCACTTTAGTAACTGTAACGGTAACTTTCCTGAGGTAGCAAAAAATTACTTTTCCACTTCTCCTTTGGGTGGAGAAATACTTTTGGAGCGCTCTTTGTTTTAAAATCTGCCGAAAGAGAATTTTAGCCAATTGAGGTGCTAAAATGATAGTTGTGGATTTCAATAGATTTCTTCATGTCTTGGGTCACTTATGAGATTGATTTCCCTTCAAAAATCTTTTATTTTACTGGTTTGGCAGAAAACGTACTCCGTAGGTCGAAACCCACCTGGTGGAGAAGCTATTTTCTGCTTTTCCGCCAACAAGCTTACATCTTAGGTTTCTCTCCATTTGATCATTCCTGCTAAGACATCATGGAATAGTCATCTGTGGGAAACACACACCCTACTGGTGCTTTTCCACCGATGGAGAAGCCCAAACCCAATTTTTTGCCAATGAAGCAATATAAAGTATTCCAGCTACAAACTCCAAAATCATAGAAGGTAAATGTTAGAAGTCTCCGAATTGTGACCTTTATCAAATTTGGGATCTTAAACCTACCCGATTAAGCATGACTTCAGATATAAATCCCCCCGTCTTGCAAGGAGAAGTGAAATTGGGAAAATCTGATAAAGGCCACCTATCCTAAGGGGACAGTTTAGACTTAGACTCCAGAAAATCACAATACTTTCAAAACCACTACTATCAACTAAACTTCCACTTTTGTCTAAAGGTATGCAGACCAAAAGTGGGGCAATAGATGGCTCTATCTGGGGACTTGGACATTCACATGTCCAAGCAAGGAACTCAAATATCTAGTTTTTCAAAGCTCAATTAAAGGCGGCTCACAACAAAACTAAAAAAAGACATGGAAAAGGAAGCAAAAAGGAAGCCTAACTAGGAAAACAAAAATAGGAACTAAACGTAACTATTGTATAATATAGGGGTTACCTGTTTTAAATTCAGATCTGATAGAGCTTCAAATCCTAACCGTTATATGTGAGGGGTAGCACTTCACCATCTGGATAAGTCAGTTTAAAATAATTCTTCTCAAATGCCTGATGGATCTTAAAAGGTCCTTTCCATAATGTTTCAAATTTTCCATGCATGCCTTTGGGTGCCTTGCGCTTGTCCCATAACAACACCATGTCTCCCTCCATAAATTTCTGGGGTCTGCTCTTTTTTTCAGACAAGTTCTGTACTCGTATTTGGTGCCATGTGATATGATCAACCATTTTTTCCCTTTCTTCTTCCATTTTTTTCAGGTACAGAATCCTTTTTTCTAAACCATCTTTGTACATGCCATCCTCTATTATTGTTCTTAGTTTGCAAGTTGCTAACTCCAATGGTAATGGGAGACTGGCTTCTACCTCGTAAACAAGTTCAAAAGGAAATACACCAATGGCTCTTTTGGGAGTCACTCTATCCACCCAAAGGGCTTCATAGATTTTCTTATGCCAGGTTCTCTAGTTATCTACCATGAGCTTTTTCATGATGTTTACCAAATTTTTATTGCTGGACTCAACTTGACCGTTCCCTTGAGGGAAGTAATCAGATGAATGATTGATCATGATGCCATACTCAAAGCAAAATTCAGTAATTTCTTGAGAGGAAAAGTATGCGACATTATCCATAACTAACTTAACAGGCACACCAAATCTTACTAGAATGGTTTCTTTGATAAACTCACATACCACCTCTAAAGTAGTTCTCTTGGTTGCTTTCGCCTCCACCCATTTCATGAAGTAATCAGTTGTAGTGATTATGTAGGTATGACCCATGCTAGACGTGGGATTTATAGGACCAATAAAATCAAGACCCCATTGTTGGAAAGGACCCTCAATCACTACTGGTCTTAAGGGTAGTGCTTCCAACTGAGGCTTTCCAGTAGACATTTTGCATTTTTCACATATCTCTACCCAGTGGTAAGCATCTCTAAAAATTCATGGCCAGTAATAACACTGCCTCAAAATATTGAATGCAGTGACTGATGAGGAGAAGTGTCCTCCACAAGCTTCATCATGAAACACCTTTAATAGCTTCTCTTGCTGTTGTTTGTCGACACACCGGAGGAAAGTTCCATCTATAGACCTCTTATATAGTCTATCCTCCCAAATTACATATTTAGAAGCTCTTAGTTTCATATATCTTCTTTTCTTCAAAGTTAACCCTTCAGGGAATTCACCATATGTCAGGAAATATACAATGTTTTCAAACCAAGGGTCTTGCATACTTACCGCCAGAACCAAACACATAGTTTCTAGATCTTCGTCCGCTTGGTTTTCTGCCATCGCCTTGCATAGTGAATTCCCTCTCACCAACTTGGTGGGCTTGATCTCTATATCATATTCTTGGGTTTTAGCCACCCATTTTCCTCTGTTGTTACATCCTACATCATGTTGAGTCAATATGCTTTTTACTGTAATATCAGGCACATACACCAGAGAGTGAGAGTGTAAAATGTAAAATATAAAATTCTTTAAAGCCTTTACGACTGTGAAAGCATGCTTTTCAGTCTAAGAGTATCTCAGTTCATGATTTTTCAGAGGTGTGCTCATAAAAGAAATGGGAGCTTGGATTCCCTCCTTGTTCTCCTACATTAGGATGGCTGATAGAGTATGTTCAGACAAATAACAATATATTATGAAATATTTCTTATAATCTGGGTGACATAACACAAGAGCATTGGTTATGGCATCCTTTATGCTTCTAAAATCCTGTTTACTAGGATCATTCCACTTGAAACTCACATTTCCCTTCATTATGTCCACTATGCATTTAGTAATCTCAGAAAAATCTAGAACGAATCTCCTGAGAAAGTTTACCTAGCCGAAAAATGATTTCACCCCAGTTTTGTTCATAGGTAAACTCAATTGTTGGATTGCTCTTACTCTTTTTGGGTCGATCCTTATTCCTTCTTGGGAAACAATGTGACCCAGAAATTTCCCTTTAGTTACACAAAAAACTGACTTCTTGGGGTTCAATGAAATCCCATCTTATCGACACCTTTGCAATAATCTTCGTAAATCATTTATGCGATCCACTCTTTTCCTAGAAAATACAGTAAGATCATCGAGATACATACCAATGATTTTGTTCTTCATATCACTAAAGGAAAGGTCCATAACTCTCTGAAAGGTGGCCCTGACGTTGATTAACCTGGATGTCATTCTATGATATGCAAAGGTGCACCATGGAGTGGTGAAAGCGGTTTTATTGTGGTCTACTTTCTCAACTTCAATCTGGTTATACCCTGAGAAGTCGTCTAACATGGACATCATTTCAGCTCTGGCCACAGTTTGCAAGAGGTGATCCATGTTGGGAAGTGCATAATTTTCCTTCAAGGAAGATTGATTAAGGTTTCTGAAGTCAACACAAATTCTTATCTCTCCATTCTTCTTCCTCACAGGCACTATATTCACTACCTAGGTAGAATGATGGATAAGGTATATGATCCTTGCTTTGAGCATTTTATCAACTTCACTGAATATGGCATCAACAACTTTGGGGTTGTAATTCCTTTGTTTTTGTTTGAATGGAGTTGCCTCAAGTTTTAATGGAATCTGGTGTTTGAATTTCTCGTTCATAAAACTTTTCAAATCTTCATAACTCCAGGAGAAAACATCTTGGTATTCTAGGAAGAGTTTCCTGGCCTCTTTCCTCTCCTCTTTAGTACAAAATTTCCCAATGTTGATCATATTGGGATCCTTCTCAGTTCCTATGTTCATTCCCTCATATTCAACAATGGTAGGACCTCTCTCGATTCTCTTCTTCTTAACAAAGGTGTCATGCCTGTTGAAAATATTCTCAAGAGTGACCAAATGAGGAGGAATGATATTACCTTGTAATTGGATGACATCTGACTTATCCTTCTTTTTCTTGTCCTGACGGTCTCCTTTAGTTCTATTAGGAACATCTTTATGGAAGTCACCACCACTCTCTATAAAGAGAAGGAGGATCTAGTCATCTTCGAACACTTGCCAATATTCCACATTATCAGGCACAGATGGTCAATATACAATCTCCACTTGATACTTCTTAACTTTGAATTCTAGGTGAGGGAGGAGTAATGAAGCTGACATTGCCAAGGATTCTTCCTTAGAGTTCAATTCTCTCAGCACAGATTCAATACAAAATGCATCTAGTGCCTCTATTTCATCCCATACTCCATTTCTGTAGTTCTTTAATCTATGATTTTTTACAGAGTATTGATTCTTGACTTGACGCGCGAATAGCTCAGCATCACCACGAGCTTTGAGAATCTTCACACCCTTTTCCTTTGCAGCAATAATCCCTAACAGGAGGGCTTCATACTCGACACTATTGTTGGTGTTCCCGAACTCCAATTTATAAGACAGGGGCTCACATACTCCATCTGGTGATATCAAGACCACACTTGTACCATATCTTGATGATGCACAATTGCCATCAAATTCAAGACTCTAGATCTATGGTGGAGTTTCTTCGGTGGAAAACTTCTTTTCCTCTCTCCAAGATCTATTTCCTCATCATGGTAATTGGTGAACAACGTATAGTTACCAAATTCTAACTCTTGATATAGTATTTGGGCTTTAGGGTCATCAGATTTCAACACTATGAACTTAGCTTTCTCCTCAGAACCAGCTTTATCTTTTGGTTGTCCATTGGGATTGAATCTTGGGACCAATCCAACTTTATCTCTCCCCCAAGGTCTCTGAAAAAACTCTTGCTTAACAATAAACCATAACTAGCAGGTATATCAGCGACAAGGATTGTTAACAACATTTTCTTCTTAGGGTGTGCTGCCAGAGCCACTTGAGCATCTTTAATCTGGCCGACTAGAGGTACTTGCTTAGAATCCATAGAGTAACACCTACCATGGGATTTAGTGAGAGTAAGGCCTAACACTTTAGCTATAGTTGATGGAATTACATTATCTGAGACTCCATAATTTATTATGCAACTGCTTAAATTGCAACCATTGATATATAATGACACATAGAATGGGTCAGGATTTTGGCCCAAGAAAGTGGCCAAAACAGAAGGTTCCCCTTTCTTATTTGGTTCTACAAATATAGACTCATTTTCTATGGTAGTCATGACATTTTGGTTTAACTCCAGATTCCCTTCTTTACAGTAATCTACTAGCTTTTGTAGTTCTATGGCATTAGACTTAAGGTAGTCTATTGGAGAAATCTAAATTCTGGAATCTCTACAAAATTGAATAATGTCAAAAGAGCTTTTCTCCTTACCTAGTTGTATAATTCTCACTCCTTGATTGGCCTCCTTAGAATAGGAGGTAGATGCCTCGTTATTTTTAAGTGGAGGTGTTGAAGTAGGGATTTTATCCTTCTGACTCCGGGTTAAGACTCTATAAGAGGTCCCATCTATGGTAGCATAACATGTTGCTTCTTGCTCTGAACTTGATTCATACTCTAAATATAAGTTTCAGAGTTGCCATGCAAGTATGAATCTGGTTCAACTCCAGACACCCCAACATTCCACCCATCAGTCTGATGCATTTGGCAAGCATGAGCTACATCAGGGCATCTCTCTCCATTATGATTTGTAGTTAGGTGGAAGGCACACATGTTTCCTTTTTTAGGAGGAGCTTCTATAGCTAGCCTCTGTGGTGGAGAAGTCAACTGTAATGCCTTTCCATCAACATTCCTCCCCTCATTTTTTCTCCCAGGCTGCTCCTGAAAGTTTTGCTGGTAGGGATTATTAAATTTGGGGAGTTGCCTCTTGAAGGCAATGAATTCATTGGACAATTTTTGAATCATCTCATCTGATGACATAGTATTTATACTACTGGCTCTAGATTGTATCTCTTTTCCATTTCCCAGATGAGATCATATGGTCTTAAAGTTCTACAACAGTTCTCTGTGTGGCATCCAAATCTGCAGGATTCACCCTTCTTAGATCATAATTGATGTCTGGTGGCATAACACTTATGAAGAATGTTTTCAAAGTTCCTGATGTAGGCCTGTCAGTTGCTGGGATATGATTTACAAGCTTATTGAATTTAGCTATAAAATCCCTCATACTGATAGAAGGTTCTTTCTTGATAAAATTTAGTTGCGTTAATAGGGCATGCTCGTCTTCAGCAGTTTTAAACCTTCTTTCAAAAGTAGCTCTCATGGAGGCCCAATCTGTAATGGAAGAATTAGGTAAGTGGTGAAACCAATCGGCAACACCCTCGACAAGGGTCTCAACAAATAATCTGATGGCCACATCCTCTTCTCGTACTGCTAGGATATTAATTGAAGAAAAGAAGGCAACAATGTGCCCGTCCGTAGATACTTTCTCGTCTCCAAAAAATTTAGGAAATTTCTTTTTGGATCCTGAAGGAAGAGGATTGTATGATTCTAATTATAATGGTCCAACTGCAGCAGCCCAAGGAAGTGCCATAACTACTGGAGGTAGATAGGGTCCTAGATTAACAACAAAAGGAGCAACTACTCCGTGCAACGTTAAAACTTGACAAGTAGTAGGCAAAAGAGAATATTTTTTAGGAGGCGAAGGAGGCCTACTCTTGCTCTTACTATTTCTATTCTTCCGGCGGGGTACTTCAAGTAGAGCAAAATTGAGGTTTGCAAGTCTCTCAAAAACTGGATCTATGTCACCTTCCTTCTTTGGGCTCCTGAGAATCCTCTTGGGCTCCAGGATTCCAACTAGCCTTCTAGCCTAGCTTCATGCTCGGCTTGACATTGTGCTCTTCTTATGTTTTTCCTCTAGATGGCTTTTTCAAGGGCTTCTTCTTATTCAAGCACTTGACTAGTGTTTCTATAATGCTCTGTGTCTCTTCTATATCTCCAGACAAAAGTGTTCAATGAAGAGATGATATCCTCTTGATCATCTTGGAGTCCAAGATTCGGTTGGAGCGTTGGAGTTACATTTTCATGGGGAAGCACCATCTTTCTCCATGATATTCTTCTGGTATAATGACTGTTCGAATCCCCAACAGAGTCACCAAAAATATGTTGGTAAACAAATTGTTCTTCCTTATTATGACTCTAAAATACCCAAATATGAAGAAGCAATTGAATACAACAGTTGGGAAATTATAATTGTAAACTAACTTCCCTCTGAATTTAAAGGTACAACTCCCTTGTATGAATGATTTTCAGTGAATTTTGATCTTTCCTAATCTAACGGGGGTATGTTCTTGACCCGAGAACAAAACAAGTAAACCAAGCTAAACCTAGGCAGGAAATAGCTCAGGCAAGATAAATTCAACCCTAAAACTAGCCGATTCTGAGATTTCATCAATCAGATTGATCCCCAAAACTGGTAATGCATGAACAACTACTGAAAATGTAGATGCAAGACTAAAGATTAATGATGAAATGAGAATGAATCGATCTATATCACATAAATGTTTCTCAAACTTAGGATAACAACAAATTTTCCCTTTAATTAATTGTATCAAATCATAATACAGAACTCTGGTTCGAATACGGATTGCAAATCCAACTTTAAAGAAACATTTGAATTCAATAAAAAGGTAAATGCAATACAATGGAATAGTTAAAGCAATGGTATTCAGACACACACAATTGACGTCGCAAAACGTTATCTTTCACACCATAATTTAGCCGACCTTTGTATTAACTTTTGGTATAGTACATATAGAGTTTGAGTCTTGACTGTTACAAAAAGAGTAACCAAAATGGTTCAACTTCTTTTAAGAAGGAATGATAAACAAAAGGTTTATTCATTACAATATCATAAAAATTTGGTACAAAGGGAGAATCTATTCAAGCTTTTGTTTCATTCCTTTTGCCTAATTTAGCCCTATAGGTGGTGACAATTGTAATAACTCTGATCAGCTCTTCATGCCTGTTGACATGGACATTGGTATATCAGATGAGCCACCTAGAATGCTCCTTGGCCAGGCTCTTAATTGCATCTATCTAGTCCTTCAATTCTTCCATGGCTTTATAAATACATCCACTCAACTGCTAGAGTTCTGGCACTTTGTCCAAATGGGTGGAAGACTGCTTTGACAGCTTATGCACATAATCAGAAAATGATTTCTGCATATTGGCCAATCCTATCATTTCTTTTCCTTGTCCACTTGTCTGTGATTATGTGTGCAGACCTTGAAGAATCTTAAAGTCTATATTTTGTTCCCCCTTGATCTTAACATCTACTTGCTGCAACTCCATCTCAGCCTGAATGATCATCTCAATTTTGAACTCTAGGCTTTGAAGCCACTCGATTAGAGGTTCATCTCCTTTTTGCAGAATCTTGGCTTTCAATGCCTCTTTGGTCTTCATCTTTACTACCACATGGAGTGTCACTATGCACTCCTAGCACTTCACTCTCTCAGATGTGAGAGTCTGCAAATTCTTCTCAATGTTGTTCCTTTCTGTCTCCAGTCTTAAGAGAGCATTACCTAGTTGCTCGAAAACTGCCAATCCCTCAGATTTGAGTCTCTTAACCCATCCCTTTCTGATCTGCGTGAATGCCTATCCTCTTGAAACTTGGCTATTATGGCTTGATTCTCCATGACATTGGGATCGAATGTGGTCTGAGTACTGGGAATACTAGCAACTGGAGGTGACCAAATGCTGGATGAAATTAGTCAGTTCACTGACTTCAGCCTTAAGTTGTACCTTAGCCATTTTAAGTTCTTCCAGCTCATCTTCAATCACTATATTAGTAGATTTCCACCAATCCACCTTGGTATCATGCCGAGCTAAACCCATGTCAAATGAGTGTAGTTCAAAATCTGAAGGGGTTAAATCTTCAAACCTACCCTCCTTCATGGGTTTCGCTACCTCCATGGTGAAGTGCCCAGTTTCTAGATCTCGACCCAAGGTGGAAAGCGTCTTTAATTTCTTAGCCTTTATTGTAGCAGCACTGGGTTGGAAGGCTTGAGCTAAAATATCTTTGCTGGGAGCTCCTTCTTCTACTCTCTTTCTTTTGCACTCCAGAGTGTTCTCTATCCATGATTTGACACTGGTGACCTTAGTGGCAGAGACCAACTCCTCTATAAATAGTTTCCTAATGACTAGAGGAGTAGACTTTGGTCTTAAAGAAAATGGATTTACAGAGGTAGGGGAAGAAGAAACCAATCTAATGACTTGGGTAGCCTCTTGTTGCTTCTCAACCCTCTCGTCTGATTTTGTAGCTAAGGCATTGGAGGTATCTTCACCCACCTCCACTACAACTGGGGAATCTCACATTGGGGTATCTTGGGTTGAAGTGTCAGATGGTACATCTATAGTGACTGCTTTAGCTGACTACTCAGGTTCTGCACCTTTGGTGGGTTCCTCTATCGACCCAGTATCTGGAAGCAGGCCTTCTCCACAAGTCTTCTTTGGTTGAACTTCTTTTTCAGGAGGTTCATCACCTCCCTCGGTTGGCTGAGATGAACTTTTGGTCATAGTTGGGAGTATCACCGAAGAAGTTGTTGCAATGTTGGAAGTATCCTTTGCCGGGGTCCTTTGAGTAGGAGGCTTCCTTTTTGACCTCTTCCTTTTTCCTTTCGTCCATTCAACCCACTGCTCTGTCCTCTTTTAAATACCACTCATTAGAGTTTGCAAGTCACCAATGGCTTGATCTAGCATGGGATCGGAACTTATGGGGGTGAGATTTATCTTCTCCAGGTATGTATTGTGATACATGTGATTACCATCATCTTTTAACCCCTCCACTACTATGTTAACTTTGAAATTTTTGATTTGTTCAATAGTTAACTTGGCGTAGAATCTCTTTCTACTCTCCAAATCATCTTTACAATTGGCCTAGTAGTCTTTGATGTCATCTACATGATGGATAGCTTGGCTCATTTGCAAGTAGTCACGAGCATAATTAATAGGATCATACTGTGGCCTTAGAAAATAATAGGTTTCTAATGAAAACCTCTTTGAGAATGTCTTTAGAACATTCTTTGCCTCAGACCGGGACACACAACTGTAAGCTCTGATAGTCATGAGGAAGTCATAGCCTTTCTTCCTGGCATCAACATAGATCAAATTCACTTGAAGTGCCTGTCTCCTCACCTCCACCAGCATGATCATATCAATAGGATATCTGGATAGCTTCTAAGGGATGTCGTCGAATCCTACAAGACGAATGTATGAGAAATCCCCAAATTGAATGGAATAAAATCCAAACTGGCTGATAAAAGCCATGGCCTTGAGAGAGAATATCCTTTCTGGGAAACCTTGTAGCTCCCTGCACAGTCTCATTGTGAATGCGTCATTAATTCAGAGGTAATCAACATAACTGTTATGTAACTGCAAAGAGGGGAAAAATTCGTATCTCTTAACATCATCAGGAAATTCCTCTAATCTAGGAAGCCTTGGCCAAATTTGGATCGTGGCCAATATATACAATAAAAATGAAGACAAATAAAATTCATTTTGATGTTTATCTTTGTCTAGGGCATTGGCCAGATTTTTTCTTACCATAAATGCCCAATCGATAAAATGGTGCTGAGAACAGATTACTTGCACCAAGAAGAAATGATGATCTACAAAATTTATTGCCTCACTCTCACCTCTGATCCTGTGGAGAAGTACCAGGATGTCTATGATTTCCGATTTCAGGTTAGTGCCATATAGTGTTTTTGGTAGCTTCCCTTTGGCACTTCTACGCTCTTGAAACCATGCCTTCATTATCTCCTTCTTCCAAACTGACTTCTTTGCTATATATTAAGTTACTAACTGACTGTACGTCATTTTTGAATACTCAGCTTGCTTTGGGATGCGAAGCGAGTTCTGAATGAATTCTCTATCGATAGAGAGAAATACTGTATCATTGGGCGAGAGAATTTGCTTGGTGTCTAGGTTGTATCTGTGTGTGTGTAAATGGGTACCTGTCAGAATCAACACAAACACTCAATAGATCATTATATTAGCTCAAAAAGGTTAGAAAAGCATGTAAAACCCACTAAAACTGACCTATTGCCTGCTAACTAGGAGGAGTGTGATTAACAACATATTAGCCCTCAGAATATGCTATAAATCAGTGACGAATACAACCTAGC
>MU225150.1:1208590-1225540 GCA_018584345.1 Thuja plicata | reverse complement strand
TATGGCTATAATAGTTAATATAAATCAGTGATAAAAATCACCTAGGATATTAATTTGATTCAAAGAATTATGCCAAGCAGTAACAGGGTCGTTTGGACATAAATCGAGGGTATGATCACACTTAGGGCAAATAGGGTCTATAGTTGCGACAGACCAAATTCAGGTGGTTACAGTATCAAGCTATACATTTTCAAATCAATTCAGGGGCTTGAATGACTATGGGAAAACTAGCGGCATGGACTAATCTTCTCTCTTTCAGTTTCTCAGTGATGGGATGCATTTGGTCTGCTTTTAGCTTGTTCTGAAAGTCTACATGTCAAAGAAATTCAGAGATATATCTAAGATTTTATACCAGTCGGAGGTGATACCGTTCATTTCATCGAATTTCATAAATCTAGAAGCCATGCTTTGAATGATTTGGTTTGAGCAACAAGAATATCTCTCAGGAATGCAGTGGCAAAGAATAATCAATATCAAAGGCTTCAAATTCAAACAAATGGTAGCTCCTGTTTGCAATCTTCAACTAATTTTATAACTTTTTGAATTCTTACCATTTAACGTCCGACTTCCCGCGCCACACGAATGAAAAGACCCAAGCATTAATGGAAAAAGTCTGTTATGAAGTAAAACAACTTTATTTGGATTAATTAATTTTCTCTTACAAGCCGTTGAGAAATGTATTTTCACTTTAGTAACCGTAACGGTAACTTTCCTGAGGTAGCGGAAAATTACTTTTCCACTTCTCCTTTGGGCGGAGAAATACTTTTGGAGCGCTCTCTGTTTGAAAATCTGTCGAAAGATAATTTTAGCCTATTGAGGTGCTAAAGTTATAGTTGTAGATTTCAATAGCTTTCTTCATGTCTTGGGTTACTTATGAGATTGATTCCCCTTCAAAAATCTTTTATTTTAATGGTTTGGCAGAAAGCGTACTCCGTAGGTCGAAACTCGTCTGGTGTAGTGGAGAAGCTATTTTCTGCTTTTTCGCCAGCAAGCTTACATCTAAGATTTATCTCCATTTGATCATTCCTTTTGGTCTGCAGGGATGTATTCTAAATGCAATAGTCTTTCTAAGCCCAAATCATTCACTTTAAAACTGTACCGACTGTTGAGACATCATGGAATAGTCATTTGTAGAAATCGCACCCTGCTGGTGCTTTTCTGCCGGTGGAGAAGCCCAAACCCAATTTATGCCAATGTATTCAAGCTACAAACTCCAAAATCATAGAAGATAAATGTTAGAAGTCTCTGAATTGTGACCTTTATCAAATTTTGGATCTTAAACCTACCCGATTAAGCATGACTTCAGATATAAATCCCCCCGGCTTGTAAGGAGAAGCAAAATTGGGGAAATCTGATAAAGGTCACCTATCCTAAGGGGACAATTTAGACTTAGACTCAAAAAAATCACAGTACTTTCAAAACCACTACTATCAACTAAACTTTTACTTTTGTCTAAAGTTATGCAGACCAAAAGTGGGGCAACACAATTATAAACATGAAATTACAAAATTTACAGAGTATACAAAAACAATGACATTATTATACAGGTTATACAAAGCATTTACAACTAAACTACAACTGTATAGGGGGTGGACAACCCTGTGGCAGTGCCAACCCACCATTGGGTGGTGACAGAAAGCAAGACCAGAGAGAGGAAACAAAATGACAAGCATGACCACAACCAAGAAAAACCAAAGGAAAAAAACCAGAAAAACAAAAACCAGAAGGAAGAGAGCCGAAAGGCCTACCTGGAAACATAGATCGTGCAAAAAGGTGAGCATGGGAGGTGCTCTACAACTAGTTCACCTTGTAATGAATGTGAAAGCAACACTGTTCACTGTTGTTCGATCATTGTTAATCACCAAAGTAATCTACACTTAATCGCTCTGAATCATCTTAATCTCTTTGGTAATCACCTTAGTGTTTTGATCATGGTAAATGTGAAAATGACAGGTAACTTCTATTTATACCACTAGTGTAAAAATGTGTTTGTTTCTCTCCACAAACTCTAGGACAAGCAAATCTCTGGGCTCCGGGCCTGAGGAATCCATGCAGCCATATCGTCTCGCAAAAGAAGGCATGATGACAAAGAATCCCAGAGTTCAGAATCCAGTTGAATCAAAAGAAAAAACAAACTCTGGGATTGGGTCCCAAAGAAAAAAGCAAAAGAAAAACAACCCTCGTGGGAGAAAAACCCAGAGGTAAACAAATGAAAACAAAAGAAACCAAGGAAAAAGCAAAAGCGAAAAGGGGAACCCAACATTTTGCCTACAAAATGTAGGGACGGGTATGCAGGGCATAACACAAGGTGTCTCCACATTTATAGATAGTTGGAAAATGTTTCTCCATTCCTTTTCTCATTGTTAAAAAAATCACTCAATGATGCCTAATGTTTGATGTTGTAGGAATATTGTGCAACAGATTTCTCTGCGATGCCAAAGAAGGTAGATATGCACCCATGAGGAAGGTCCATGAACCATTCAAGAGTGGGGCCACCAAAACCCATAGTGAAGAGTCTCTTTAGGTAATTATCATTGTAGGTGACCTCTTGGCATGCAACATAAAATTCTTTGAGATGTTGGACTAGACATGCTTACTCTTTATATTTCTCAAATTGAGGGATCTCAAAATTTGGAGGAAATAGTTGCATGGTGATGGACTTGTTGAATGGGTAGGGACATATCTCATCAAAGGAGAATTTTTTCTTCCCCTTGTTTTGTATGTTATGCACAAGGCTATTAATCTCATTAATTTGTTGAGCTAAGTAAAGAGCATTGCGAGGTGTGAACTGTGGTCCAAAAGATTGTCCACCTCCCACTTGCGAGGTTAAAAAGCCTATTAATGTCATTCTGGTTGTAGGGGGAGGCGTGTAATGATAAGCTTGGGACATTTTTTGACTAGATTTCCTCATGGCAGATGATGGAAACGTGAATTGTGATGATGAAACTGGATGTGTAGATAAAGGGATGGAAGTCTGCCCTATGTTGAAGACACTAGCACCAACACCGGTATGTTAGGGTTTTTTCATGCAGGGCCTCTAAAATTGCTTGAATGCTTAAATAACTCCATGAATCCCAATGCCTTTGATACTCTGAATCAAGCAAGAGATAAGACTAATTGATGAGGTACATTGATAACATTGGGCATACCTATTATCATCTCCTTTTTTGAGATCCACTGACTCAGGCAAGTTTTACCTATGATTGATTACTGACTGTGACGGTATCTTTAGAGTGGATTTTGCTTATGTGCTGAATGCTCTGTTCCTATATGGATACATAAATGACAATGCAAATAACTATGATTATTCTGAGGAAAATCTTAACAATCCAAATCATTATCTTGATGATGACAGACAACAACATAATAAGGAATTTCATCTTTCTTTCCTTTTACAATTCTTATGATTTTAGGAGGAACAACCTATTTGATTTTCTCTTTAAGAAATCAACAAACTCCAACTGTAATCTCTGTGAATACAATTGATTTTAAGTATATACTCTAAAGGTAATTGATTTTGAATAGTATTGGATATTTTGGATGATGATGGATTACCAAACTAGTTCTAGACCAGTGCCTATCCTTGGGCTATAGAGTCAAAAGATATAAATTCATAGAAAAATAAACAAATAAAAGTACTGTAAGATGCCTTACAACCTACATACAACTCAGGTAAAGTGCCTAGCAAATTATCCTGTCACTCCTACAATGTTATATCAAATCCTTAATTACTGCTGTACTCTCTGAAACTACTCACAAAGTTTAATTCTCCCCTTAGAAGAAACTTGCAAATAATTAGATAGCTACCTTGTAGCCAATATGCTTAACATGCCTTAAAAATTAAACATAAAAGAGTACACTCAATAAGAAAAGAGACATAAAAAATATGGAATAAAGCTACACTGTATTTTATTCATAAATTTATGCTTCAATACATATCAAGGCTAAAGGCTCAAAAAACATAGACTAAAATCTAGAAATCTGGCTTGCCAATATATTTCATCTCTCTTTAACACTTTTACATTTGATCTATATATAGGTCTCAAAACATCTTGGAATCCTTAAAGAAAGGATGCAACAAGGTTCAGATGGTTTAAAGAACCTAACCCTAAAAGTACATAAAAGACAAAAAACAAGAATGTTCAAGCGGTGGGAAGACAAAAATAAGGGATGAAATCTGATCTTCTTTTGTCTTCTCATGAGTTCTGGCGCCTTTTTCTGATAGTGTTTAGGATAGTATCTGATATTTGTATTGAGACCAAGTGACTGGCATTTCAGGCTAACCTACACTTGTCTTTTATGATTACTAACCTCCCTATGCTCAATGATCAGGTGCCAAGTGTTCCCTTCTACTCTTCATCTAGGACCTCTTCTTCTATTTCAACAGGCTTCTTTTTCTTTGGTCTTGTCTTTAAATCCCATGTTGTCACATCCTCCTCTACAGGCCAATTGAAGCTCTAAATACTCTGCATTTGTGCTTTCTATCTCTCCGATCTGACATCAGGTATGCCTTTTACATCCACTAAGAATTTATTTATGTCAGTCTCTGCTTTAAAAGCCTCATCTAAAATCTTATTGAAACCTTTCATATCAAGATCATAATTTGTAATAAATGCCTCTTTACTAGGTAGCCTGTTGTCAAATTCATTTCTCTAGGCCTCCAAGGCATTAATATGATCATCTTCTCCCTTGAGTGGGGGAACAAATCTTTTAAAACGATCCAAACAGGCTCATCTTTGCCTCTATCTGATTCAATTTACCTATGAAGAAAGGTAAAGTCACATTTATTTTCTTGATCTCATCCTCTACCTCTCTCACAATCTCTACCAGATCTGGCCTATGTTGCTGTAAAGAAGCCAATCTCTCAAATAGTTGTACCCTGGAAGACCATGTTGTGAAAAAAAGGCATAAAGTAGAGATATACCCTATTACTTCAGCATGCAAAATGGGTAACTTATTATATGCATTTAGGATTATATCTATTTTATCTTTCAAGATATCAATCCTATGTTGAAGTATATTTAACAATGCATTTATGGCAATTTCATTATCTTTCTTAGCCATATCATCTGCTTTTACTTCTTCCCATGTTTCAACCTTTTCTTCTATTTGTGGGGGCTGCTCTGAGGGTACATATACCACTTTTGGCTTTTCACACAATTGTTTAGTCAATTCAGCTATTACCTTATCTTGATGATGAATCTTGATGTGGCATAGTTCTCTATCCTTGGCCAGGGCACTAGCTTCCTTTATCAGGACACCACATTTCTCAAACAATTGCTTTGTCTCGTCTTCATTTAAATGTGCCCAGTGTGTCATTATTTGGGAAATCTCCAAATCACCCATGTTTTGGACTGTCCATACCATTTGGTTTCCCACCATGCTCTCTTGAATATTTAGCAATTGAGGCTTCTGGTCCTTAGGACATAAACACCACATGGAAAATGCTTGATAATTTGGACTATATCCAAACCCTTTGATCATATCACCCATTTGAATCTCAGCGGTTATCTATAAATTTGATTGCTTTCTTATTTGATTTATTATAAATGCTGAGGCTAAATCCCAGCCTTTAGCAAGCAACATGCCACTTTCCAACACTAATTTTCTGGTTTCTTCAGGAGTGATGTCTTCAGTCTCAGGATCATATGAATGTAGAGCTAAGAGAGCCTCATTTGTTACTGCTTCTTCACCAGCTATTCTCAATTGCTCTTTGATGGCCACAAACCCTTCATACATCCTATCAATGATATATTGAATGTAGTCATAGCTGGTGCTGGAATGCACATCTTTTAAATCCAAAACCATCATCAAAATCCCAACATTTATCTTCTTAGCTCCTCCATCCCTACCCAACACCTTACACAAAGCACATGCAATGTATTTGATATAAAAATGTAAATCCTTGAAACAATAAGGTGCAGTTCCTAGTAAAGGTACAATATGGTTTCTGACCTCTTTAAGGATATGTTTCTGTAATTGATTCCTAGCAATCCTAGGTTGTAACCTATATCTTTCCTCCTGCTTTGTGATGTTAATCTGAGTAGACATGGTACTATACAAGCCGAAGGCTTGCATAAAAGAATTTCTATTTAAAATTAATAGTGCAGTACCATCATTCTTTTTAATTGTCTTTGACAAGGGATCATAATGGTTTGCTAGACCTAGAAACAAGTCTACATCTACAAAGACATCATGAACAATTAACCTAGCCAAACCACTAGTCCAAGGGTTTGATATTGGTATGGCCTTATCAGGATTCTTATAAAAGTAATTGTTAAGAGAAAAACTTGTAGACCCTGGTGTATGGGCATCTCTGATATCGCAGTACTCATCTACTAATATGTTGGCATTTGCTCTCTTGTTTTGGTAGATCCAGGTAACAACTTCAAAAACTCATCATATAAGTTCCTCTTTCCCTTAGCATCTTTATCCACCTCATCACTCTTCCCACTGGTAGATGCCACACTAACTACTTTACTCATTTTGTTCTATTCTCCACTTCCTTTTCACCGATATTGGAACAAATCTTCTCTCAGGATACCTTACCCTTCTCCGTGCACTGAAGAAAATTCAAGAACTGTGAAAACTAAATAATCACCCTGAAATTGATAAAAACTTTACTGAATTAACAACTCTTTCTTCTTAGACATAGAAATCCTAGAAAATTTTCTGCTATGAAATTCTGGATGCATGATGAATGAAAATAAACCTAAGATCATCCCTTTATGGTAATTTTAAAAAGTACTTAGCTCATCATTGAAGAATCAATAAATTCCGCCTTCAAGTTTACATGCTGTGGTATTAATTGAAATCCTAGCCGTAGCTCATGAATGTGACAGGAAATTGAATTCAAATGAGTACTTCTTAGAAAAAACCCTTATAAAATTTGAACAAAATCACATTTTGATATGATTGGATCTTCATCGGACATCTCAGCTACCTTTTTCACAGTCATTAATCTCCTGTATTTCTATTGGATGATGAATCTCCATATTGTCATGTCAACAACTGCCATTTATCATAACTATCACTTTTCATATCTGGCGACTTAGCGACTATGCATTATCTCCTTGTCACTGATCAAATCTCTTAACTCTAATTCTTCTGGAGCTCTGGCGACTGTGTGATTCTCTTCACCTCGGCTTAACTATGTTTTAATCCTGGTGATCACGCAACTAAAAGAATCCAAGTTGCTAGTAGAATAGCCTAACTCAGAGTTTATTCAGAGACCCCGTGACTATGGTTACCTTTTCATCTATTACACTCTGATTGCTAAGTCTCTGAATGCTCTATTCCCTTTACGAGACCCCGCGACAACCCTTAGTCACTTAATCGCTAAATAAAACTATTCTTTAATATTTCCTTGGAGACTTAGCGACAAGGCTTATGAAACTTTATTTTATCATTTTATTTTAAATTCAATTTAGAGACTACGCAACAAAAACTTAATCTCATTGTTGTGAGAACATCTTTACTCTGTGCAAATTTTATAGAGACTCAGGGGCTACAGTTGATCTAATCTTAATATCCATCTAACATCTCCTGTCAAGTCGTTGAATATATTCTTGAAACCCTAAAATATCTAGAGATTACACGACTATAGTACAATATATACCTTTACATTTTTTAGTCTCTTGATCGCTAGATAATACTTTTCCATTTGGAGACCACGCGACTGATGCTCTTTGCTTTATTAATTTTGGACACGTGTCTCACCTTTACTTGTTTGTCTCCAAGTAGCTAGAAGAATGCTAACTTATCAAGTTTGACCAGCGACTACCCGACCACTGTTAATTTCATTTCAATTTATAGTTTGTTGCCAGGTCTCTAAACCTTTTACTTAACTGACCTTTTATCTGGAGAAACGACGACTGAAGCTTTTTAACTTATCACTAACTGTGTTCTGATTTGGAGACCCCGCGAATGAAGGAATCACTAAGTCTCATGATAATTTACTAACTGTAGGATATACTATGCGACACCGCAACTTAACCATTTGTCTCCATGTTGCCAGATCATATTTTCCTTGTTGGGAGACTTCATGACCAAGGCTTATCGCTAAGTCTCATGACTTATAAGGTATATCCTTTTCCTTTTAGAGACATCCTGACTAAAGTGAATTACTAAGTCTCGTTATGAAATGGAATATTCGTTTAACATTAGGAGACTGGGCGTCTAACCTTTAAAAAACACATGACTTATTTATAACTTAAGCTTTTCAAAAAGTAACTCAAAAATATAAACCAGATTAACATATCTAGGGTTTTTTGACACTTTTGCATTTAATGAAACCTAAGATAGGGTTTTTTTTTAATCTATCTGGATTTTGACATAAAAACATGGAATTTTCTCAGGGACCTTGTAGGTTTGGACACATTTTCAGATTTTATGCACTTCTCAGTCATGAAGATATCAAAAATTTTAGGGTAAACACCAGAACTGGGAATACAACCAACAGTGGCTCTATCTAAGGATTGACTAAACATAGTTTATGACAAAGAACCACAGAATCTCTAGTTGCAAACTAGATCAAAAAATGGGAGGGATACCAACTAACCTATTACAAAAGGGAAACAATTTATAGTATTTACACAACTGAAGGAAAGTATTTACAGTATGATACATACTTACTTGTGCATGAACTTTGGTTCTTAGTTGAAAAAGGGCTTGAGCTATTGCCCATGCACAGGAAACTCAAAATATTATTCATTCATATTCTTCAATAGGTAGAAATCTTTTCCAAAGCTCTGTGAGATAACAAATGGTCCAAGCCATAAAGACTCAAATTTTTTGTGTTTTCCTTTATCTTCTACTCTTTCATTCCACTGAAGAACTAGGTCACCAAATTGGAATTTTCTTTCAGTAGCCCTCTTTTCAAACATGTATTTCATCTTCTATTGTAACTTAATGTTTTCTTTATGGCTTTTTCTTCTTGTCTTGTCTAACTCTACTAACTGGATCATTCTATTTTGCATAGTGTCTGAAACATCTAACTGTTCTTCTTGTATAAACTGATATACTGGTAACAAATTATAGATAGGCATTCTTGACTGTAATCCATATAGCAGCTCAAATAGAGACTTTCCTATTGCTCTTTTAACTATTATTCCGTCAGCCCAAAGTGCTAGTTTTAATTCAGTATGCCATGCCCTTTTATTATTCTCAAGAGTTCTTTTCAGTATTTTCAATATACTTTTATTACTAGACTCAGCTTGTCCATTTGCCTGTGGATGATATGGGGATGAATATGATATTATAATCTCATATTTCTCACAGAAATCTATCATTTCTTCTGATCTAAAACTCATGGCATTATCCATTACTAATTTAGAAGGTACACCAAATCTGGTTATAATATTCTCCATTAGAAATTTTGTGACTACCTTGCTTGTTGCCCTTTTTGTATGGATGACTTCAATCCATTTGGTAAAATAATCTGTGGCTACAAGTATCCAATTGTGTCCTCCACTAGATTTCTCTTGAAATTCACCAATAAAATCAATCCCCCACATAGTAAAAGGGGCTTCAGTACTTACTGGGTTTAACAACAAAGCTCCTAAAATTTTTAAGCTTATTTGAGAACCTTTGACAAGGTTCACACTTTCTGACATATTCATAGGTATCTTTGAACAAACTAGGCCAATAGTACCCACCCCTTAAAATCTTGTGGGCAGTAGTTTTAGCAGAAAAATGACCTCCACATTCCCTTGCATGTATTTCACTTAGAACCTTTTCAGCTTGGTATTTATCCAGACATAACAACAATACACCATTCTTATCCTTCCAATATAAGTCTCCTTGAATCAAACTGTATCTTTGGGTTTGCGATTTCCAATTTCTTTTCTAATTTTCTATCATATGATCAGGACACTTGGCATTTTTCAGGAAAAACATAATATCAGTATAAAATGGTTGCCTTTCTTTTCTTGTAACAGTTTGATGATGTATCTCTATATGATTTATTTGTACTAAATCCAAGTTTTCTTCTATCATGAGTTTTGCCAGACCCTGACCTCTTATTAACTTTGTAATATGGATCTCAAAGTTAAATTCCTAAATTCTGGTTATCCATTTACATCTCTTACCAGTAACTTTTGATTGTGTAAGAATATCTTTCACTACTGAGTGAGGAACATATGCTTGTACCTCGGCACAGACTAAATATGGCCTAAAAGACTTTAAATCTTTTACCAAAGCATAAGCCTGCTTCTTCGTTATCTCATAATTAAGTTTTACAGCTTGTAGAGATTTACTATAAAAAGCTATTGGATGTTCAAATCCTTGTTCATCTTTTTGTAGTAAAATAGCAGCAATTGTATAAAAATATGCAAATGAAAATAGAGAAAAGGGCTTACTATAATATGGAGATTTTAGAACTAGAGCCTCTTGTACTACTTTCTTTATTTTCTCAAATGTCTGCTGGGCTTCTTCATTCCAAATAAATTTTGCATCTTTCTTTAGCAACTTTACAATAGGTTTAACAATCTCTGAAAAGTTTTCTATGAACCTTTTGACAAAATTGATCTTTCCTAAGAAAGATTGTACTCCTTTTAAATTCTTTGGAGCAATAACCTTTTGAATTGCTTCCACTCTTTCAAGGTCTATTCTTACCCCCTCCTTAGACACTATGTGTCCAAGCAACTTTCCCTCTTGTACTGCAAAATGACATTTCTTGGGATTTAGTGAAACACCTTATTCTAAAGCTTTATTGAAAATCTTACCTAGGTGATCACAGTGATCCTCAACTCTCTTAGAGTATGCAGTTAAATCATCTTGATAAATGACCATAAATAAATCAATGAATTATTTAAAAGCAACATCCATGGCCCTTTGAAAAGTTGCTCCTACATTTAGTAGTCCAAATGGCATTATGATATAAACATAGGTTCCCCATGGAGTGGTAAATGCAGTTTTGTACTGTTCTGATTCTTTAACTAAGACCTGGTTATATCCTGAGAAACCATCCATCATAGACAACAACTCACAACCGGTCACCTTGTGTAACATTGCTTCCATATTAGGCAAGGAATAATTATCTTTCAATGAAGCAATATTTAAATTTATAAAGTCTACACACAGTTTGATATCACCATTCTTCTTTCTGACTGGTACCAAATTTGATACCCAAGTTGAGTGTCTGATTGGCTGGATTATCCCAACATCTTTTAACTTCATCAATTCTTGTTGTATCTGAGGAGCCAATAAGGGGTTAATAGGCCTCTGTTTTTGCCTAAATGGTTTCACATCTGACTTTAGTGGGATTTCATGTTGAAAAATATCCTCTCTATAGGCTTTCAAATCCTCATATGACCAAGCAAAGACATGTTTATATTTTCTTAGCAGTTTGATCAAATTTGTCCTTATATGAGAGTCTAAACCTTTTCCAATATAAACAACTTGAGGACTATTTTCAGATCCTAAATTTATTTCCTCCAAATCCTCAACCTTGGCATTGCTTAATTTTGTTGAATCATTATGTTGACAACTAAACAATGCTTCAAGCTCAACCAGACCCCTAGGAATCTGATTAGAACTTAACTAGACAACCTCATTTCACAAAATATAGTCTTTTCCATCATTGCTTTCGAACAAAGTATTACAATCTATACTCTGGTTCTCATAATGGTCTAGATATTGAATAAATCTCAGAATATCTTGGTCATCCTGAAAAACCTGCCAGTTGTAAATGTTATCTGGAACAACTGGTCTTGTCTTGACTTCCATATAAGGTCAAATCATCAGTTTTTAGAGAAACATTTTCTACAAAATCAGCCATTATATTCTTTGACCTTTCTATCCAGCTTATATCAAAGGCATCAAACATTT
Source organism: Thuja plicata (assembly GCA_018584345.1). NCBI lineage: Eukaryota > Viridiplantae > Streptophyta > Pinopsida > Cupressales > Cupressaceae > Thuja > Thuja plicata. The sequence continues at coordinate 1,213,711 of MU225150.1, read as the reverse complement.
CAATTTGATCCCAAATAGCATACTTATACATTTTTAATCTATCATTTTTTACTGAATATTTGGATCTAACTTGAGCTACCACAAACTCAGAATCACTATAAACCTTTAAACATTTAATCCCATGTTTGATGGCAATTTCAAGCCCTAAAAACAAAGCCTCATATTCTGCAGTATTATTTGTACATTGGAAGGCTAATAGAAATGAATACTTAAAAGTTGTACCTGATGGAGATACCAGTAATACACCTGCCCCTGATCCTTATTTTGAGCAAGCCCCATTAAAGTACATTTTCCACAATCCATCACCTTGTACAATCAACTCTTGTTTCAGAGGATCAACCTCTTCATTCTGATAATAAAGTTCACTCTTTTGTATCCTGAAATTTTCCATATCCATATCAATGCAATGATTAATGTTAGTGTCTTCAAATCTTTCTATCATGTGTGGAGTTCTACTCTACCTTGACACCTTAACATTATCTGCAGGAATGTTAAAATTAGGATATGATAAATCACTTTGTCTACTACCTCCCATTGAAACACTCCACTTTCTTGACAACAACATGCCATAATGTGGTGGTATATCAACAACAAGAACATTCATAGTCACTATCACATCAGGACATATGGATAATTTATAAGGCATAGCCTGAATGGTTCCAATCACAGGGACTTCTCTAGAGTCCATTACCTGACATCTCCCATGAGGAGTATCAACCTGTAGTCCCATTGACCTCATAATTTCCACTGGCATAACAGTATTAGATGCTCATACAATTTTTTAACATCTTTAGATTAATTATTAGTGAAAGAAAAAATGGGTCAACAACTTTTGGGGAAGAAGTTGTATTCAAGAAAATTTGAGGAATATCAGATGTTATCACTTCAACTTCCTTCCCTTTGTTAATTTGTTTCTTGCCAAAATTCTTTGGACTTTGGACTTTTATTATAGGCACACTGTTTAATAATGACAACACCTTCTCCTTGTGTTCTTTAATTCACATCATTTCTAGAGATGACACCTTTACTGCCATTTGGGAAAAATAGTGACCCATGTCTACTGGAGTATATTTCATATCTGAAGATTTTAGTTTGTCATTAGTAATGTCACTTTCCTCAATATGTACATTCAGAGTTGGTTCTTTTAACTTTTTTCTTTCTATCTTAAGAACAGGAGTACCTGTTTCTTGCTTTTTAAATTCTACTTCTTGTACAACATTTGGTTCTAAGGCTTTTGTAATGATTTTGACCTTATGTTTATTTACATTTTCCCTAGGTCCTTCCTTTTTTTTGTATATATTTGGTGTGCACCTTATTTTCTTTTATAAAGACACCTGATGGCTGACTACCAGTACCACCCACTACTCTGTTTCTTAAATGATAGTTGCTTCTAGCCTTGTTCACTAAATCTGCAGTAATCCTAGCTTTCCCTTCATCTGAAGCTTTTCTAATAAGTGGAAAATCCTGATTGTTTTGAGCATAACATCTTATCTGGTCATCAGTTTCCTCTGCTTCACTATCTGACAAAATCTTTTGATGATGAATTTCTACCCTTCTTTTTGAACTACAAGAATCATGATTTTTAGTTTCACTATTTGAATCTATATCATTACATGAATAAGTATTTTTCATACTATGATCACATTGTTCACCCTCATCATTTCCCTATTCTTCATTTACTCTTAAATCTAAGGAAATAATACAAAAAACAAGGTTATGTTGGGCTTCACAAGCTTCACACCAGGGATCAACATTGCATAAATGGACAACATTCTTATGTAGAGGGTCTGGAGTTCTGTTATCAGTCTTCTCCTTTCTATGTGGGATAACAGGCTTCCCATCCTTAAACTGAGTTCCATAAGGATGGTTTTGCATTCTACTTTGTGTATTATATGTATTATTGTAAGAAGGCCTATTATTCTTAGGAGCCCTATATTCCTTATACTTTGGTTCTTTCAGGTTGCTCCTACTAAACCTTGAGTCATCTCTCCTATTTAATTTACCAGACACTCTTCTATTCATTTCAATAGTCACTGCTATCTTATAAGCATCAGTAAGAGTTCTAGGGTTTTTATTCCTAAGAGTATATTCCATTTTAGAATCAAAGGCATTTAAATAAGTCGCCAAACAAACCTCTTCATCCAGACTTATCTTCTAAAATAACTTATGCATAGCTCTTTGAAATCTGGTATTAAACTCAGTGACCTATTTATTGTAATTCTTTTTGATGTTGTTGAATTCATTCAACAAAAAGACTTTATTTGTTTTATCACCATATTGATCCTTAAATAATTCAATTAAATCATCCATGTAAATGACATATCCATTAGAAAGGCTCCTAAACCATTCTCTAGCATCTTCTACTAGAGATTGAACAAATAATTTCATTAACACATCCTCATGAGTAATATTTAAATCATCAACAAAATAAATGAACTTTCTTAAATGTGTTTCACATGAAATAACATTGTTACCTGCAAACTTTGGGAGCTTTTCTCCTACACACCCACATCTTTAGGGAATGCATTAGGGTATCCAAGGATACCAATGAAGTTAAACTATTTATACCTTTCAGTATGCAATGTTTTTCTTTGAAAACTATCATTCTCTTTAAAAGTAGTGGCTTTTTCTTTAGAAGCTGTTGTATTCTCTGTCCCAGCATGAGAATACTTAGAAGACTGCAAAAAATCTATTTTCTTCTTCATTTCAATTGTTGCAGCTTTCATTTGTGCCTTTCCTAACATTTTCTCCATGGTCTGCTTTTCAATTCTTGATTTGTCCAAATCAATATCCAACTTGGACATTTTCTCTGTTAAAGGCTTCTGAAACCTAGGTTCTTCATTTCTATATTAAGTCATTTTTTGCTTACCTTTGTCCTTATGTGAACTAGAAGCCTTATAAGTGAGTGGTATTTCTTGGTCCTTTTGAGACCTCTCTGTACCTTTTATATTTTGATGTCTTAAGGATCTTCTTTTACTCTTATCAACATCCTTATGCTCATTTTTTTTTCTTTCTCAGTTCTCTCTCCCTTTTCATTTGTTGAATAAGGGCAAGCTATTTCATAATAAGTTTTTCCTCATTTGCTAGCTCATCAGAGGGAGCTTCTTCAAAATCTGAACTAGATGTACTTGTTTCTTCTCTTTCACTAGAAGTAGAAGTAATAGTAGGTGTTTCTAATACTCTCTCTGCTGCTTCTTCATATTCTGAAGTATTTCCATCATGAGAAGGCTGATTGTTGTTCACCTCTTTCCTAGTATTACTTTCTTTATCTCTTGCAGGAGTTTCATCAATGCTAACTTGGTTTCTCTTCTTCCTCCAGGATATTTCCATCCTTGAGGATGATGGGATTCCACCATCTAAAACCTTCTTAGGATTATTTTTCATCCTTGACCTAGTATTCATTCTGAGAGATATTTACTAAATTTGCACTAATCTCAGAGATTTTCTTTTAGAGTTGCCACCCAAATATAGTTAGGAATGAATGAATACTATAAAATCTTGACAACTACAACTGGTATGATCTTTAATCACTTGAGCTCCTGAGTAGAGTCGCCAATTTGTTAGGGTTTTTTTCTTGCGGGGCCTCTAAAATTGCTTGAATGCTTAAATAACTCTATGACTCCCAATGCCTTTGATACTCTGCCTCAAGCAAGAGAAAATACCAATTGATGAGGTACATTGATAACACTGGGGATACCTACTATCACCTCCTTTTTTGAGATCCACTGACTCAGGCAGGTTTTACCTATGATTGATTACTGACTGTGACAGTATCTTTAGAGTGGATTTTGCTTATGTGCTGAATGCTTTGTTCCTATATGGATACATAAATGACAATGCAAATAACTATGATTATTCTGAGGAAAATCTTAACAATCCAAATCATTATCTTGATGATGATAGACAACAACATAATAAGGAATTTCATCTTTCTTTCCTTTTACAATTCTTATGAATTTAGGAGGAACAACCTATTTGATTTTCTCTTTAAGAAATCAACAAACTCAAATTGTAATCTCTGTGAATACAATTGATTTTAAATATATACTCTGAAGGTAATTGATTTTGAATAGTATTGGATATTTTGGATGATGATGGATTACCAAACTAGTTCTAGACCAGTGCCTATCCTTGGGCTATAGAGTCAAAAGATATAAATTCACACAAAAATAAACTAATAAAAGTACTGTAAGATGCCTTACAACCTACATACAACTCAGGTAAAGTGCCTAAAAAATTACCCTGTCACTCCCATAATGTTATATCAAATCCTTAATTACTGTTGTACTCTCTGAAACTACTCACAAAGTTTAATTCTCCCCATAGAAGAAACTTGCAAATAATTAGATAGCTACCTTGTAGCCAATATGCTTAACATGCCTTACAAATTAAATATAAAAGAGTATACTCAATAAGAAAAGATACAATAACAATATGGAATAAAGCTGCACTGTATTTTATTCATAAATTTATGCTTCAATACATATCAAGGCTAAAAGCTCAAAAAACACAGACTAAAATCTAGAAGTCTGGCTTGCCAATATATTTTGTTAGGAATAAGGTGTCTCAACCTTGGATAATTTCTATTCTTATTATTTGTTTTGTAAAATGTATTTCTTGCAAATAATGTTGATGTGTCGGCATCTTGAATTGTGTGTAATTAGATCATGGCTAAAACGGTTATGACGGATTCCTATGACACGTAAGAGCTATGCCAGGAAGATTCAATGACAGGTGAAGACATGTGGCAACTGATAACTTTGAGTATTGTACACTCTTCCCCAATCGTGGGGTTCGGGGCATCGCCCCGAATTTTTTTTTGGGTTTCCTATTTTCTCAGAGAATGGTAAAACCCTAATACAGTTATCTTTGGGAGTAGCCCTAAAAAGTGAAGCGCATGATATAAGCATTTTTTAGGGTTGCGAAGATAAGTGATGCGAGTGTATTGTTGGAATGGTTTATGCTGCCGTGATTTGTCTTCTAGGGTTTTTTGTAATCTTCTGAAAGAACTTGCATTGAAAGTGTATTGTAGCTGTAATAGTTTTGATCAATACATTGTGCAGGTTTTGGAGTGCTGGGGTTTTTTACCGAAAGGTTTTCCCCAGGGTATATCATTGTGTC
>MU225150.1:1194341-1204443 GCA_018584345.1 Thuja plicata | reverse complement strand
TAAGGTGTCTCAACCTTGGATAATTCCTATTCTTATTATTTGTTTTGTAAAATGTATTTCTTGCAAATAATGTTGATGTGTCAGCATCTTGAATTGTGTGTAAGGAGATCATGGCTAAAACGGTTATAACAGATTCCTATGACATGTAAGAGCTATGTCAGGAAGATTCAATGACAGGTGAAGACATGTGGCAATTGATAAATTTGAGTACTGTACACTCTTCCCCAATTGTGGGGTTTGGTGCATCACCCCAAAATTTTTTTTGGGTTTCCTATTTTCTTGGAGAATGGTAAAACCCTAATACGGTTATCTTTAGGAGTAGCCCTAAAAAGTGAAGTGCATGATATAAGCATTTTTTAGGGTTGCGAAGATAAGTGATGCGAGTGTATTGTTGGAACAGTTTATGCTGCCGTGATTTGTCTTCAAGGGTTTTTTGAAATCTTCTGAAAGAACTTGCATTGCAAGTGTATTGTAGCTGTAATAGTTTTGATCAATACATTGTGCAGGTTTTGGAGTGCTGGGGTTTTTTACCGAAAGGTTTTCCCCAGGGTATATCATTGTGTCATTCTCTGTTTTCTGTATGCATGGTATGTGGTTGCAATATCTTTGTTAAAGTAGTTAACGAATCTGTAATTGTAAGGATTTAAAAGAATTTGCACAATACTTTCCTATAGAGATTAGCGTAGGAAGTTGTTTCCGCACCTGAGTTTCCTTACATATTTCATCTCTCTTTAAAAGTTTTACATTTGATCTATATATAGGTCTTAAACCATCCTGGAATACTTAAAGCAAGGATGCAACAAGCTTTAGATGGTTTAAAGAACCTAACCCTAAAAGTACATAAAAGACAAAAAACAAGAATGTTCAAGCGGTGGGAAGACAAAAAAAAGGGATGAAATCTGATCTTCTTTTGTCTTCTCATGAATTCTTGCACCTTTGTCTGATAGTGTTCAGGATAGTATCTGATATTTGTATTGAGACCAAGTGACCGCCATTTTAGGATAATCTAAACTTATTTTTTATGATTACTAACCTCCCTGTGCTCAATAATCTAGTTCCAAGTGTTCCCTTCTACTCTTCATCCAGGACCTCTTCTATTTCAACATGCTTCTCTTTCTTTGGTCTTGTCTTTAAATCCCATGCTGTCACATCCTCCTCTGCAAGCTAATTGAAGCTCTAAATACTCTTTAGTTGTGATTTCTTTTTTTCCCATCTGACATCAGTTATTCCTTTTACATCCACTAAGAATTTATTTATGTCAGTCTCTACTTTAAAAGCCTCATCTAAAATCTTATTGAAACCTTTCATATCAAGATTAGAATCTGTAATAAATGCCTCTTTACTAGGCAGTCTGTTGTCAAATTCATTTCTCCAGGCCTCCAAGGCCTTAATCTGATCATCTTCTCCCTTTAGTGGAGGAACAAATCTATTAAAACTCGATCCAAACAGACTCATCTTTGGCTCTATCTGATTCAATTTACCTTTGAAGAAAGGTAAAGTCACATTTATTTTCTTGATCTCATCCTCTACCTTTGTCACAATCTCTGGCAGATCTGGCCTATGTTGCGGTAAAAAAGCCAATCTTTCAAACAGTTTTACCCTGGAAGACCATGTTGTGAAAAAAGGCCTAAAGTAGAGATATACCATGTTACTTCAGCATGCAAAATGGGTAACTTATTATATGCATTTAGGATTATTTCTATTTTATCTTTCAAGATATCAATCCTATGTTGAAGTATATTTAACAATGCATTTATGGCAATTTCATTATCTTTCTTAGCCATATCATCTACTTTTACTTCTTCCCCTATTTCAACCTTTTCTTCTATTTGTGGGGGCTGCTCTGAGGGTACATATACCACTTCTGGCTTTTCACACAATTGTTTAGTCAATTCAGCTATTGCCTTATCTTGCTGATGAATCTTGATGTGGCATAGTTCTCTATGCTTGGCCAGGGCACTAGCTTCCTCTATCAGGACACCACATTTCTCAGACAATTGCTTTGTCTTGTCTTCATTTAAATGTTCCCATTGTGTCATTATTTGGGAAATCTCCAAATAGCCTATATTTTGGACTGTCCATACCATTTGGTTTCCCACCATGCTCTCTTGAATATTTAGCAATTGAGGCTTCTGGTCCTTAGGACATAAACTCCACATGGAAAATGCTTGAGAATTTGGACTATATCCAAATCCTTTGATCATATCACCCATTCGAATCTCAGTGGTCATCTTTAAATCTGATTGCTTTCTTATTTGATTTATTATAAATGTTGTGGCTAAATCCCAGCCTTCAGCAAGCAACATGCCACTTTCCAACACTAATTTTCTGGCTTCTTCAGGATTGATGTCTTCAGTCTCAGGATCATATGACTGTAGAGCTAAGAGAGCCTTATTTGTTACTGCTTCTTCACCACCTATTCTCAATTTCTCTCTGATCTCTTCCTTCTTTCACCATCTAAGGAAATCTTTGAATTCATCAGTTTTAATGAAATCATCATCTTCCAAGAATTGTTGCTGATGTATCAATCTCTCATCTATACATGTTCTAAGGGGCAATTCTATGTTTTCTTCTACCTCTTGCTACAGTTTCTTTTCTTTTCTGATTTCCTTTCTCAAATTATGATCATATACTCTGTTACCAGGAACAAGAGCACTTACTCTATCCCTTTATCTCTCTTTTCTTATGTAAGTTTGATCATGAGATGTCTGACCAAGATCAAATTTTTACCTCTTGGTAGCAGGCTCATCTATATCATCAGGTTGAGAAATTTCAGTCAAGTCTATAATATGTCCCTGTTACCCTTGTACCTGAACTGCTCCTACAACATTTTGTTGTGGTTGGTCTATATGAGGTGGACTAACATATTCTTCTTCACTCTTACTTTCATATTCAGACTGTGAATATTCAGGTTCTTGTCCTCCCTTTTTTACATCTAGGACTCTATCCAACTGTTCACAGAGTATGTAAAAGTTGTCCAACATAGCTTTGATTTTATCAAAATAAGGCAAATCAGGGTAAAAACCTCCAAATGCTAATCCATTTCTTTTTATCTATTTCTCTAAATTCAACAACTCTTGGATTTTTTCTCTTCTACCTCTCACTTCTTCTTCATCAATTATATTCCTATTAGCATCCTCCTCCACACAATCACCATGCACATATGTATTTGGTATGGTAGGTGTTAGGAGTTTCTAAGCTCCTGCAATGAATCCCTCTGGATCAATATACCTATACAGTGTTGCTCCCATCTTACAACTTTCCAACCATTTACTTACTAAATCAATAACACCTTTACCAATTATAAATTGAAAGATCTTGAACTGTCTAGGGGTTAATGTCCCCTTTCTATGTGGTTTAAAGTGTTCATTGTCAATTAACAAAAGTTGCCAAATAAATTCCATTGCTGCAACTCTTGATGGCACATGATATGGTTGGACATGGGGAGGATGTGTACATCCATACACTCTGATCATAGTGAAATTCTCTTCTAAAAAGAAGTCTCCCCAATTGTGGTCACCTTCCCACTTATCAAAATACTCACATGGCCTCAACAGTTGTAACACCTTCACTGGAAAGTCTAGTTTTGTTGACACCCAAGCTTTGCATCAAAGGGTAAACAATCCAGTTCTCAAATCTGCAGAAATCACAGTCCTTGAAAGTGAAATTCCATATCTTGATCCAAAATTGGACAGGATTAGGCCGGTCATGAAAAATTCTTTGGGGGTTCAAATTGTTTACATCCATGATGCCATAATTGAAATGCAATAAAAGATGCATCAGGATAGAATAGTGTAAGAATTTGGGATCTTTATCCTTCTTCTGTATGGCCACAAACGCTTCATGCATCCTGTCAATGATATATTGAATGTAGTCATAGCTGGTGCTGGAATGCACATCTTGTAAATCAAAAACCATCATCAAAATCCTAGCATTTATCTTCTCAGATCCTCCATCCCTACCCAACACCTTACACAAAGCATATGCAATGTACTTGTTATAAAAATATAAATCCTTGAAACAATAAGGTGCAGTTCCTGGTAAAGGGACAATATGGTTTCTGACCTCTTTAAGGATATGTTTCTGTAATTAATTCCTAGCAATCCCACGCTGTAACCTATATCTTTCCTCCTTCTTTGTGATGTTAAGCTGAGTAGACATGGTACTATACAAGCCAAAGGATTGCATAAAAGAATTCCTATTTAAAATTAATAGTGAAGTACCATCATTCTTTTTAATTGTCTTTGACAAGGGGTCATAATGGTTAGCTAGACCTAGAAACAAGTCTACATCTATGAAGACATCAGGAACAATTAACCTAGCCAAACCACTAGTCCAAGAGTTTCATATTGGTATGGCCTTATTAGCATTCTTATAAAAGTAATTGTAAAGAGAAAAACCTGTAGACCCTAGTGTATGGGCATCTCTGATATCGCAGTACTCATCTGCCAATATGTTGGCATTTGCCCTCTTGTTTTGTGTAGATCCAAGTAACAGCTTCAAAAACCCATCAAAGAGGTTCCTCTTTCCCTTAGCATCTTAATCCACCTCATCGCTCTTCCCACTGGTAGATGCCACACTAAATTCTTTTCTCATTTTGTTCTGTTCTCCACTTCCTTTTCACCGATATTGGAACAAATCTTCTCTCAGGATACCTTACCCTTCTCTGTGCACTAAAGACAATTCAAGAACTATGAAAACTGTATAACCACCCTGAAATTGATAAAAACTTTACTGAATTAACAACTCTTTATTCTTAGACACAAAAAACCTAGCAAATTTTCCGCTCTAAAATTATGGATGCATGATGAATGAAAATAAACCTAAGATCATCCCGTTATGGTAATTTTACAAAGTACTTAGCTCATTATTGAAGAATCAATCAATTTTGCCTTCAAGTTTACATGCTATGGTATTAATTGAAATCCTAGCCATAGCTCATGAATGTGACAGGAAATCAAATTCAAATGAGTACTTCTCAGAAAAAACCCTTATAAAATTGGGACAAAATCACATTTTGATATAATTGGCTCTTCATCGGACATCTCAGCTACCTTTTTCACATAGTCAAATCTCCTGTATTTCTATTGGATGATGAATCTCCATATTGTCATGTTAGCAACTGTCATTTATCATAACTATCACTTTTCATATCCAGTGACTTAGAGACGATGCATTATCTCCTTGTTGCTGATCAAATCTCTTAACTCTAATTTCTTCTGGAGATCTAGCGACTGCGTGATTCTCTTCACCTCAGCTTAACTGTGTTTTACTCCTGGTGATCACACGACTAAAATAATCCAAGTCGCTAGTAGAATATCCTAACTTAGAGTTTATTTGGAGACCCCACGACTATGGTTACCTTTTCATCTATTACACTCTTATCGCTAAGTCTTTGAATGCTCTTTTCCATTTACGAGACCCCGCGACAACCCTTAGTCACTTAATCGTTGAATAAAACTGCTCTTTAATATTTCCTTTGGAGACTTAGTGACAAGGCTTATGAAACTTTATTTTAAATTCAATTTAGAGACTACGCAACAAAAGCTTAATCTCATTGTTGTGAGAACATATTTACTCTGCAAATTTTATAGAGACTTAGTGACTACCGTTGATCTCATCTTAATCTGCATCTAACAGCCCCTGTCAAGTCGCTAAATATATTCTCAAAACCCTAAAATATCTAGAGATTATGCAAATATAGTACAATATATACCTTTACATTTTTTAGTCTCTTGATCGCCAGATAATACGTTTCCATTTGGAGACCACACGACTGATGCTCTTTGCTTTATTCATTTTGGACATGTGTCTCACCTTTACTTTTTTGTCTCCAAGTAGCTAGAAGAATGCTGACTTATCAAGTTTGACCAGCGACTACCTGACCACTATATATTTCATTTCAATTTGCAGTTTGTTTCCAGGTCTCTAAACCTTTTAGTTAACTAACCTTTTATCTGGAGACACGGTGAATAAAGCTTTTTAACTTATCACTAACTATTTTCTGATTTGGAGACCCTACGACTGAAGGAATCGCTAAGTCTCGTGATAATTTACTAACAACAGGATATACTGCGCGACACCGCGACTTAACCGTTTGTCTCCATGTCGCCATATCATATTTTCCTTGTTGGGATACTTCACAACCAAGGCTTATCGCTAAGTCTCATGACTTATAAGGTATATCCTTTTCCTTTTAGAGACATCCCGACTAAAGTGAATCACTAAGTCTCGTTATGAAATGGAATATTCATTTAACATTAGGAGACTGGGCGAATAACCTTTAAAAAACACATGACTTATTTATAACTTAAGCTTTTCAAAAAGTAACTCGAAAATATAAACCAAATTAACATATCTAGGGTTTTTTGACACTTTTGCATATAATGAAACCTAAGATAGGGTTTTTTTTTTAATCTGTCTGGATTTTGACCTAAAAACATGGAATTTTCTCAGGGACCTTGTAGCTTTGGACACATTTTTGGATTTTATGCACTTCTCAGTCATTAAGATATAAAATTTTTTAGGGTAAACACCAGAACTGGGAATACAACCAACGGTGGCTCTATCTAAAGATTGACTAAACACACTTTATGGAAAAGAACCACAGAATCTCTCGTTGCAGACTAGATCAAAAAATGGAAGGGACACCAACTAACCTATTACAGAAGGGAAACTATTTACAATATTTACACAACTGAAGGAAAGTATTTATAGTATGATACATACTTACTTGTGCATGAACTTTGGTTCTTAGTTGAAAAAGGGCTTGAGCAATTGCCCATGCACAGGAAACTCAAAATATTCTTCATTCATATTCTCCAATATGTAAGAATCTTTTCCAAAGCTCTGTGAGATAACAAATGGTCCAAGCCATAAAGACTCAATTTTTTTTTGTTTTCCTTTATCTTCTAGTCTTGCATTCCACTAAAGAACTAGGTCACCAGATTGGAATTTTCTTTCAGTAGCCCTCTTGTCAAACAGGTATTTCATCTTCTGTTGTAACTTAATGTTTTCTTTCTAGCTATTTCTTCTTGTCTCGTCCAACTCTACTAACTGGATCATTCTATTTTGCATACTGTTTGAAACATCTAACTGTTCTTCTTCTATAAACTAATATACTGGTAACAAATTATTGATAGGCATTCTTGACTGTAATCCATATACCAGCTCAAATAGAGACTTTCCTATTGCTCTTTTAACTTTTATTCTATCAGCCCAAAGTGCTAGTTTTAATTTAGTATGCCATGCCCTTTTATTCTTCTTAAGAGTTCTTTTCAGTATTTTCAATATACTTTTATTACTAGACCTAGCTTTTCCATTTTCCTGTGGATGATATGGGGATGAATATGATATTATAATCCCATATTTATCAAAGAAATCTGCCATTTCTTCTGATCTAAAACTCATGGCATTATCCATTACTAATTTAGAAGGTACAACAAATTTGGTTATAATATTCTCCATTAAAAATTATGTGACTACCTTGCTTGTTGCCCTTTTTGTAGGGATGGCTTCAATCCATTTGGTAAAATAAGCAGTGGCTACAAGTATCCAACTGTGTCCTCCACTAGATTTCTCTTAAAATTCACCAATAAAATCAATCCCCCACATAGTAAAAGGGGCTTCAATACTTACTGGGTTTAACAACAAAGCTCTTGAAAATTTTAGCTTATTTGAGAACCTTTGACAAGGTTCACACTTTCTGACATATTGGTAGGTACATTTGAACAAACTAGGCCAATAGTACCCAGCCCTTAAAATTTTGTGGGTAGTGGTTTTAGCAGAAAAGTGACCTCCACATTCTCCTGCATGTATTTCACTTAAAACCTTTTCAGCTTGGTATTTATCCAGACATAACAACAATACACCATTCTTATCCTCCCAATATAAGTTTGCTTGAATCAAAGTGTATCTTTGGGTTTGCGATTTCAAATTTCTTTTCTGATATTCTATCATATGATCAGGACACTTGGCATTTTTTAGGAAAAACATAATATCAGTATAAAATGGTTGCCTTTCTATGCTTGTAACAGTTTGATCATGTATCTCTGTATGATTTATTTGTGTTAAATCCAAGTTTTCTTCTGTTATGAATTTTGCCAGACCCTGACCTCTTATTAACTTTGTAATATGGATCTCAAGGTCAAATTCCTAAATTCTGGTTATCCATTTACATCTCTTACCAGTAACTTTTGACTGTGTAAGAATATCTTTCACTGCTGAGTGAGGTGATGACATGTAACTGATTAAATGTTTGACTATATTAAGTTGAAGATGATGCAAGACATTAAATCAGTTAATGGTTTGTATTGTCATTGATGTCAACTTGATATCATCTGTATGGTCATATACATAATGCCAAAGACTTCAGAGAATCAATAGAATAAATTTTATGCTTTCAACAATGCATAAAAGTCAAGTATTCACAAAGTGACAGACTACACCGATGGAGTGCACACCATCGGTAAAGAAAAAGATAAAGTCACAGTGATGCCTGACGAGAAAAAGACAATGTTGCCTGACGAAGCAGAATCATAGGATGCCCAACGAGCTATAAACAGTGTTTCCCGATGAGCAAGATCCAATGATTCTCGATGGACGGAGATCCAGAAGCTAACTGAAGGTACACCGATGGAACTGGCAGTTGTCACCGGCGACAAACTACATAATTGACCTACAGAACAAAGAGAACAGAAAATGACAAAATATCTAGCTGGAAGAGCTAAAAGATAGACTTAACTGGTTGTTTTATTTGTTTTATTCGACCACAGTTAAGCAATTGATTTGTACAGCTGGCAAGAAGATAACTACAAGATAAATCAGGAGTTAAAGCCATAAATCAATTTGGTTGGATTGTTTTTCACGCCAAGAATCAAGAATCAAGAACCTAGAATTAAGGGATATCATGTCTATTTAAGAGACAAGAATAATTCATTCCCACAAGCAATCAGATACACAGGGGAGTGAAGTGATAGAAGATGCTGAAGAGAAACTGATGAAGGATAAACTTCATGCAGTCCTGATCAATCAAGCTAAGGGAGAGCTAAAGAATTTTGTAGACACCGACGAACAGAAAAGCACACCATCACAGAGCAGAAATAGTTAAGTACAAAGGAATTGAATTGATACATTGATCAGAAATATATTGTAAGTAAGTAGATCTGAAAATCTACAATTCAGTTGCATTAGAAACAGGTCATTTTTGTTTCAGTTTAACCATTGAAGCATTAAGTCTCTTATCAGAGCAGGACTTAACAATCTTTTATAATTGAGGTATATCCTAACAGATTACCAGAAGGTTGACTCATGATAGTAGCATCGGTCTTACCTAAAGCCTATTGACAGTCTAAGAAGAAAGTTGATTCAAGGATGGTAGTAAGATTAGCATAAAGCCTATTGACAGTCATGAGACTGATTCAAGGATGGTAACATAGATGCCAGATACTAAGTGACAACCTATGTATAAAAATCTTCTAACAAGGTGACACTTAACAGTGTGTTTGTAACCTTTAATAGGGTTGGCTCCTAATAAGGCTCACTTCAGAAGAGTGAAAATTTGGGGTACTGGTCCCAGTGGTTTTTTCCCTTAACAGGGTTTCCACGTTAAAATCCTTGTGTTATGTGTGTATGGTTTATTACTTTAGTTTTTTACATTTCACATAAGCATTTATGGATTGATTGGTATACTCTGCATATTTACTAAGTATTGGTAAATACAATTTACTGCTTATTAGTTATCAACGAGAATAAGGACAGACAAGGTAAACTGAAAGATAGTTATTTGTTTCATGTATTTCAAAGGCATACATCTTGTAGGTACTTAATAATTTGAAAAGTATTGAATGGTGGATTAAAATTTAAATTGGATAATTTTTTGAAGCCACTGATTCACCCCCCCTCTCAGTTATTACTAACAATTGGTATCAGAGCTTGTGTGCTTAGAAGGAAGGTTTCAAGACCTAAGTAAAGATAACAAGATGAATAGACGAGATGTGCCCAAGTTGAACAAGGACAACTTTGCTTCATGGCAAAGCAGGATAAAGCTTCACTTATCAGGTATTGGCAATGATATTACTCAATACTTAGATACTGCATATGT
>MU225150.1:1157441-1176336 GCA_018584345.1 Thuja plicata | reverse complement strand
CACTACCCAAGGATACTCATGAGTATCTATGAGGTAAAATGGGGGTGATTCCCCTAACTGAGGCTAATTAAGTTCTGTATGGTACTGTTGCATCAAATATTACATTCAGAATACTTGACACATTGATTTACAGTTAGTCACACTTTAGGATGCTGGCCAAAGTTGTGAAGTTGGACAAGGACAGAAAAGAAAATTAGTCATAACCTAGATGACAGGATCAACATGATAATAAAGATCTACATGATAAAGATATCGACGTCTTTGGCATTGTTGTCAAAGAGGGAGAGATTACATAAAGGAAAGAGGGAGAGATTACGTATATAGAGAAAAAGTTAGGGGAGAGATTGCCTAGAGAGAGAGATTACCAAGAGGGAAAGATTTCATAAAGGCAAAAGTTACTATTGAAAACATTGAAGTGGTTATCTACTCAGAGAGAGTCTACAAATGATTAGACACATATGATTACAGTGTGATTACAGACACAGAGGGAGAAATTTTTTACAGATAAGAATCAGAATGAAGCTAAAGACATTAATGAAGATTCGTTCATATCAAGTAATACAGGTGACTTTTTTGGATTGTATGGTAACTATGCTTGTTAAATCATTGTTTTAATATTTTGTGTTGCCATCAATGCCAAAGAGGGAGATTGTTGGAAAGTGACAATGCAAGCAATTGTTATTTTGTCATTGCTGTCAAACTTTAACTGGTGAGACTATTGTTATCTGTTTGAGTACCATATCTATTGATGATGCAGAAGATTTAACAAGAAGACCAAGTCAATGGTTGAGTTAAGGAAAATAAAAGGGTACTTGATCAGTTGGCACTTTGGCAAAATAATTAGTTGTTTATCTTTCAAAGATAGTTTTTTTGGTTGTTCTGTGCCAAGCAAAGTTTGTCTTGTGCCAAGAAAAGTTGCTTGTGACAAGCAAGTTTGTTCGATGCCGAACACCTGTGAAATTGCCGAGTGAAAATAGTGATGTTGGCTGACTTACAGTAATTGGATTAATGATGAGATTTGAGATCTCTGGCTGACTTAGTTAATTTTATTGGGATATGTAATGTTAATTAAAGATTAATCCACATCATTTAATGTATGGGTAACCATAATTAATGCATGGTTTCAAGATTTAATTAGAAACTACTTTGGAGAAGTAAATGTAATGCAATGATGGAATGATCCATTGGATCTGACCTAACCTAAGCTCTACGATCTTAATTAAGTGGCAAAAGATTTATCTGACCTAGACAGAGAGGTATATGATAACCTCAGGGGGTTATTCATTGATTATGTTGAAGTGTGCTGCTAAATGTGAAGTACATGTATGTATGCAAAATGATTTCATGGTTGATTTACTATTTGACATGATCTAGCAGAGAAGACCGAATACAAAAGCAGACAGTTGCATGTGTGATTGCTTGATGGATTTCCAAGCACCTGTCAGAAGATTAAAATGACAATGCAGACCATCTAGTAAGTTAACATCAGACCTTTAATTGGATTTGAATTTGCAAAATAAGTTGTATGTATCAGATCACAACTCCTGATTACTTTCTAACCATTGTATCAGTTAAAATCCTTTAACAAGGTTGACCTAACAGTCATTTGTATAAATCCTCTAACAAGGTGACATTTAGATGGAATGTTCTAAGTCCTCTAATAAGGCCACTCCTGACAGGGTGATTAAATCCTTTAACCAGGTCACACCTAACAGTGAGTTATTGTAACTTTTAACAGGGTTGGCTCCTTATAAAGCTCACTTCAGAAGAGTGAAAACTTGGTAGCATGTTACTAGTGGTTTTTCCCATATTGGGTTTCCACGTTAAATACTTGTGTCAACTTGTGTGAATAATTATGGTTTGTTTTACTGTTATGTTTCTATAAGCTAATTTCATTAGATAGTAAATTGCATGATTAAAGTTGTTGACATATGCTACTGCTGCCGAGTAGATCTGAAATACAGAAAGTTTTATTTTCTACATCTAGACTTGAGGATAACTGATTCACCCCTCCCCTCTCAGTTATTCTAAATTAATTCTAACAGATAGTGTGCAGGATAGTATCTGATATTTTTATTGAGACCAAGTGACTGCCATTTTAAGCTAATATACACTTGTCTTTTATGATTACTAACCTCCCTGTGCTCAATGATCAGGTGCCAAGTGTTCCCTTCTACTCTTCATCCAAGACCTCTTCTTCTATTTCAATAGGCTTCTTTTTCTTCGGTCTTGTCTTTAAATCCCATGCTGTCACATCCTCCTCTGCAGGCCAATTGAAGCTTTGACTACTCTGCAGTTGTGCTTTTTGTCTTTCCCATCTGATATCAGTTATGCCTTTTACATCCACTAAGAATTTATTTATGTCAGTCTATGCTTTAAAAGCCTCATCTAAAATCTTATTGAAACCTTTCATATCAAGATCAGAATCTGTAATAAATGCCTCTTTAGTAGGCACTCTGTTGTCAAATTCACTTCTCCAGGCCTTCAAGGCCTTAATCTGATCATCTTCTCCCTTTAGTGGAGGAACAAATCTATTAAAACTCGATCCAAACAGGCTCATCTTTGCCTCTATCTAATTCAATTTACCTTTGAAGAAAGGTAAAGTCACATTTATTTTCTTGATCTCATCCTCTACCTCTGTCACAATCTCTGGCAGATATGGCCTATGTTGCTATAAAAAAGCCAATCTTTCAAATAGTTGTACCCTGGAAGACCATGTTGTGAAAAAAGGCCTAAAGTAGAGATATACCCTGTTACTTCAGCATGCAAAATGGGTAACTTATTATATGCATTTAGGATTATATCTGTTTATCTTTCAAGATATCAATCCTATGTTGAAGTATATTTAACAATGCATTTATGGCAATTTCATTATCTTTCTTAACCATATCATCTGCTTTTACTTCTTCCCCTGTTTCAACCTTTTCTTCTATTTTTGGGGGATGCTCCGAGGGTACATATACCACTTCTGGCTTTTCACACAATTATTTAGTCAATTCAGCTGTTACCTTATCTTGCTGATGAATCTTGATGTGGCATAGTTCTCTATCCTTGGCCAAGGCAGTAGCTTCCTCTATCAGGACACCACATTTCTTCAACAATTGCTTTGTCTTGTCTTCATTTAAATGTGCCCAATGTGTCATTATTTGGAAAATCTCCAAATCACCTGTGTTTTGGACTGTCCATACCATTTGGTTTCCCACCATGCTCTCTTGAATATTTAGCAATTGAGGCTTCTGGTCCTTAGGACATAAACTCTACATGGCAAATGCTTGAGAATTTGGACTATATCCAAATCCTTTGATCATATCACCCATTTGAATCTCAGTGGTCATCTTTAAATTTGATTGCTTTCTTATTTGATTTATTATAAATGCTGAGGCTAAATCCCAGCCTTCAGCAAGAAACATGCCACTTTCCAACACTAACTTTCTGGCTTCTTAAGGAGTGATGTCTTCAGTCTCAGGATCATATGACTGTAGAGCTAAGAGAGCCTCATTTGTTACTACTTCTTCACCAGCTATTCTCAATTTCTCTCTAAGCTCTTCCTTCTTTTGCCATCTAAGGAAATCTTTGAATTCATCAGTTTTAATGAAATCATCATCTTCCAAGAACTGCTGCTGATGGATCAATCTCTCATCGATACATGTTCTAAGGGGCAATTCTATGTTTTCTTCTACCTCTTGCTACAGTTTCTTTCCTTTTCTAATTTCCTTTCTCAAATTATGATCATATACTCTGTTACCAGGAACAAGAGCACTTACTTTATCCCTTTTTCTCTCTTTTCTTATGTAAGTTTGATCATGAGATGTCTGACCAAGATCAACTTTTTGCCTCTTGGTAGCAGGCTCATCTATATCATCAGGTTGAGAAACTTTAGTCAAGTCTATAATATGTCCCTATTCCCCTTGTACCTGAATTGCCCCTGCACCATTTTGTTGTGGTTGATCTATATGAGGTGGACTAACATATTCTTCTTAACTCTCACTTTCATATTCAGACTCTAAATTTTCAGGTTCTTGTCCTCCCTTTTTACATCTAGAACTCTATCCAACTGTTCACAGAGTGTGTAAAAGTTGTCCAGCATAGCTTTGATTTTATCAAAATATGGAAAATCAAGGTAAAAACCTCCAAATGCTAATCCATTTCTTTTTATCTGTTTCTCTAAATTCAACAACTCTTGGATTTTTTCTCTTCTACCTCTCACTTCTTCTTCATCAATTATATTCCTAGTAGCATCCTACTCCACACAATCACCATGCACATATGTATTTGGTATGGTAGGTGTTAGGAGTTTCTTAGCTCCTGCAATGAATCCCTATGGATCAATATACCTATACAGTGTTGCTCCCATCTTACAACTTTCCAACCATTAACTTACTAAATCAATAACACCTTTGCCAATTATAAATTCAAAGATCTTGAACTGCCTAGGGGTTAATGTCCCCTTTCTATGTGGTGCAAAGTGTTCATTGTCAGTTAACCAAAGTTTCCAAATAAATTCCATTGCTTCAACTCTTGATGGCACATGATATGGTAGAACATGGGGAGGATGTGTACATCCATACACTCTGATCATAGTGAAATTATCTTCTAAAAAGAAGTCTCCCCAATTGTGTTCACCTTCCCACTTATCAAAATACTCACAAGGCCTCAACAGTTGTAACACCTTCATTGGAAGTCTAGTTTTGTTGACACCCAAGCTCTGCATCAAAGGGTAAACAATCCAGTTCTCAAATCCGCAGAAATCACAGTCCTTGGAACTGATATTCCATATCTTGATCCAAAATTGGACAGGATTAGGCCGGTCATGAAAAATTCTTTGGGGGTTCAAATTGTTTACATCCATGATGCCATAATTGAAATGCAATAAAAGATGCATCAAGATAGAATAGTGTAGGAATTTGGGATCTTTATCCTTCTTCTGTATGGCCACAAACCCTTTATGCATCCTATCAATGATATATTGAATATAGTCATAGCTGGTGCTAGAATGCACATCTTCTAAATCCAAAACCATCATCAAAATCCCAGCATTTATCTTCTCAGCTCCTCCATCCCTACCCAACACCTTACACAAAGCATATGCAATGTATTTGATATAAAAATATAAATTCTTGAAACAATAAGGTGCAGTTCCTGGTAAAGGGACAATATGGTTTCTGACCTCTTTAAGGATATGTTTTTGTAGTTGATTCCTAGCAATCCTAGGCTATAACCTATATCTTTCCTCCTTCTTTGTGATGTTAATATGAGTATACATGGTACTATACAAGCCAAAGGATTGCATAAAAGAATTCCTATTTAAAATTAATTGTGTAGTACCATCATTTTTAATTGTCTTTGACAAAGGGTCATAATGGTTTGCTAGACCTAGAAACAAGTCTACATCTACGAAGACATCAGGAACAATTAACCTAGCCAAACCACTAGTCCAAGGGTTTGATATTGGTATGGCCTTATCAGCATTCTTATAAAAGTAATTGTAAAGAGAAAAACCTGTAGACCCTAGTGTATGGGCATCTCTGATATCGCAGTACTCATCTGCCAATATGTTGGCATTTTCCCTCTTATTTTATGTAGATCCAGGTAACAACTTCAAAAACTCATCAAAGAAGTTACTCTTTCCCTTAGCATCTTCATCCACCTCATCGCTCTTCCCACTGGTAGATGCCACACTAAATTCTTTACTCATTTTGTTTTGTTCTCCACTTCCTTTTCACCGATATTGGAACAAATCTTCTCTCAGGATACTTTACCCTTCTCTGTGCACTGAAGACAGTTCAAGAACTCTGAAAACTGAATAATCACCCTGAAATTGATAAAAAATTTACTAAATTAACAACTCTTTCTTCTTAGACACAAAAAACCTAGCAAATTTTGCACTCTGAAATTCTGGATGCATGATGAATGAAAATAAACCTAAGATCATCCCTTTATGGTAATTTTACAAAGTACTTAGCTCATCATTGAAGAATCAATCAATTTTGCCTTCAAATTTACATGCTGTGGTATTAATTGAAATCCTAGCCGTAGCTCATGAATGTGACAGGAAATCAAATTAAAATGAGTACTTCTAAGAAAAAACCCTTATAAAATTCAAACAAAATCACATTTTGATATGATTGGTTCTTCATCGGACATCTCAGCTACCTTTTTCACATAGTCATTAATCTCCTATATTTCTATTGGATGATGAATCTCCATATTGTCATGTCAGTAACTGCCATTTATCATTACTATCACTTTTCATATCTGGTGACTTAGCGACTATGCATTATTTCCTTGTCGCTGATCAAATCTCTTAACTCTAATTTCTTCTAGAGATCTGGCGACTGCGTGATTCTCTTCACCTCGGCTTAACTGTGTTTTACTCCTGGTGATCACAAAACTAAAAGAATCCAAGTCGCTAGTAGAATAGCCTAACTTAGAGTTCATTCGGAGGCCCCGTGACTATGGTTACCTTTTCATCTATTACACTCTGATTGCTAAGTCTCTGAATGCTCTTTTCTCTTTACGAGACCTCGTGACAACCCTTAGTCGCTTAATCACTGAATAAAACTGTTCTCTAATATTTCCTTTGGAGACTTAGCGAGAAGGCTTATGAAAATTTATTTTATCATTTTATTTTAAATTCAATTTAGAGACTACGTGACAAAAGCTTAATCTCATTGTCGCCATAACATCTTTACTCTGTGCAAATTTTATAGAGATTCAACGTCGACTATCGTTGATCTCATCTTAATCTACATCTAACGGCTCCTGTCAAGTCGCTGAATATATTCTTGAAACCTTAAAACATCTAGAGATTATGCGACTATAGTACAATATATACCTTTACATTTTTTAGTCTCTTGATCGCCAGATAATAGTTTTCCATTTGGAGACCACGCGACTGATGCTCTTTGCTTTATTCATTTTGGACACGTGTCTCACCTTTAATTGTTTGTCTCCAAGTCGCTAGAAGAATGCTGACTTATCAAGTTTGACCTGCGACTACCCAACCACTGTATATTTCATTTCAATTTGCAGTTTGTCGCAAGGTCTCTAAACCTTTTACTTAACTGACCTTTTATCTGGAGACACAACGACAGAAGCTTTTTAACTTATCACTAACTATTTTCTAATTTGGAGACCCTGCGACTAAAGGAATCGCTAAGTCTCATGATAATTTACTAACTGCAGGATATACTACGCGACACCGTGACTTAACTATTTGTCTCCATGTCACCAGATCATATTTTCCTTGTTGGGAGACTTCGCGACCAAGGCTTATCGCTAAGTCTCATGACTTATAAGGTATATCCTTTTCCTTTTAGAGACATCCCGAATAAAGTGAATCACTAAGTCTCATTATGAAATGGAATATTCATTTAACATTAGGAGACTGGGTGACTAACCTTTAAAAAACACATGACTTATTTATAACTTAAGCTTTTCAAAAAGTAACTTGAAAATATAAACTAGATTAACATATCTAGGGTTTTTTGACACTTTTGCATATAATGAAACCTAAGATAGGGTTTTTTTTTTAATATGTCTGGATTTTGACCTAAAAACATGGAATTTTCTTAGGGACCTTGTAGCTTTGGACACATTTTCAGATTTTATGCACTTTCAGTCATGAAGATATAAATTTTTTTAGGATAAACACTAGAACTAGGAATACAACCAACATGGTAGAGGTGTTTGTTGTGGCATAGGTGCTATTATGCATGGTCATGTTCAGAAAAACACTCAGGATTTGTTGAATTTGTTCCCCTATCAATTGAAATATTTGTCACGAGGTTGATGTAGAAGGTACATTACAAGTGGCCTTGCCTTTGTCCTTGGATGTTGTTTCATTAGAGGTTGAGGTTATCGTCATGTTTGCAGCAGTTGTATCCCTCATGATATTGTCAATAAGGAGAGAGTCATCAAAGTCAGTGGGTACTGTGACACCATTCTTGATAAGGTTTAGGAATATTTCCCCATTGTTTTTGACTAATGGCTTTTTTAACCATCTCTATATTGTAAGGATCACTGAGGAAATCATTAACCTAGGAAGGTCTTTCATCATGATCCATTAATTCATTCTCTTCAAGGATGTTAGTGATGTCTTCGACGTGTGCTACATGTTCATTCAAGAACTAATGAGAAAAATGATTTTCATCATTGTGATTGGTATTTTCTTGTGTGTGCCTTATGTTTTTAGCTTGTGATCAAGTGAAAACCATACAATGGTGACCTTTGAAGGATACAAAATGAAAGATGAAGCCTTAGAAATGAGAGGAATGGAAT
This sequence comes from Thuja plicata, assembly GCA_018584345.1. Classification (NCBI taxonomy): domain Eukaryota; kingdom Viridiplantae; phylum Streptophyta; class Pinopsida; order Cupressales; family Cupressaceae; genus Thuja; species Thuja plicata. Next base: position 1,168,056 of record MU225150.1, on the reverse strand, counting down.
ATTTTATGGTAGATGAAGGATGGACTTAGGATAAATGTTTGGACTTTGATTATGAGGACAGGGCCTCAAATATTTTGATTTGATTGGATTGGATGTTGATTAGGACTTGGATTGATATGATTTAATTTTATTGATTTTGATGAAGGTCTAAGAAAACCTTGATGAAATAAGATCCTATAGGGACACAAAACATTTTGATTTAGATGAGGTCTTTCTCTTAGTTGAGATAAGCAAATTTCTCAAGGAAAATAGGATGAATCTAATTAAATCAACCACTTGAGACAAACAATGTTCGCAAGTGATAAATTTAACTAGTGTTTTGGTCTAAAGACGAGGATCTTAATAATACTTAGGATATTCTAAAAAATTAAGCGTTATGATTAAGTCTTGATAAAAAATTGATTGATTTAATTTTGATTGTCCTGGATATGGGACTTACTTGATGATGATCAAGGATGTTTGATTTGATAAGTCCAAATTGATAAATGACGAGTGTTTCCAAGTTCAAATGATGTGAAAATGGTGATGATATGTGGGTGACAAAGAGTCGATGAGAGATTGGATGAGTGAACAATATCTATGGTAGTTTAATCGTAAGTAACATAGTGAACAAAGTGATGATCAAGTTTTTATTTACCACTGAACCGTGCAATATTGTTGTTGAAGATTATAGCATCAAATTTCTTGAATTGTTTGGTATCTTATTGAAGAGGTTTGTGAGTTTTAGGGGTTCTATCAACTGATTTCTTCTCCCTATAGGCCAAGGGTCATTGAACCTTTGCTTTCTTGTGTTGGGTTTTAACTACTCCCCTTTGTTTTGGAAACTTTTATCAGTGGGTTCATGATGCCAAATAGGAGAGCATGTAGATTCATTATTGGATGGGGTAGGATTCTAGAGGATATGTTGGATCATCCTCACTAATTTTCCTAGGGTACTTGTATCTTAGCACACCTCTATCATGAGCTTCATCAAGTAGTGTACCGACAAGGTGGAACATTATCTGTCGAGGTTGTACTACTACATATTTGGGCTTGGGAGCACATCCCTATTACGAGGCCTATTGAAGATATAGATCATCCATTTGGTCGACCTTACATCTATGGCTATCATGCCATCATTATCCAACATCGGTTGGGCAAGTTAGAGTATTGGAGATGCCAACTAGATGACATGGACACATTATGTTAAATACCACATATCAGATACGAGGCATGGCAGGAGGATCCTCCTGAGATGTCTTTTGTATTTGCATCATGATGGTTGATTGGGCGTACCTCATATATCTTGGAGAGGTTTCTACTTTATCAAGTTCTATGCTAATATGACCGGATTCATGGTATTTCATAGGGTCTAATCGTGTATGCTCATGTTCATTCAAAGAGAGCTCTATGGGGTCCTTGTGTAGATTACATGACAAATCAAGGTGAGTATGATGTATCCTTTGCATAAACAGACAAGAATTAACATTTTTCATATGCAAATCCAGGTGTCTTCAATGATACTTTGATAATCATGTCCTGAGACCGATTTGCACACAAATACAAATTAACTCTACAAGCACAAGACAAAAGAAAATACCATGCTACATCATCGCTTCTCTAGTCCAAGACATTATAGAGTTGCTAAAAAGACACAATTAAAAAAAACCAAGAAACAAACACTTTGAAAATATTTTCCATTGTAATTTGATACATTTTTTCATAAGAATTCTTCCATTTGGTCCTAATTTTGGTTTCTGTTTGATTTGATATCAAGTTTGGATTTGATGTTTAAGCTTAAATGTCTGTATTTTCAAATATTACAAATTTAAATGTCTTAATGTCGAGTTGAATGCACTTGTCAAATGCTTGTGTATGTTTAAATGAGCTCACTAAGTTTGGATTTTTCCCCTAGTTTGACATGACAATGATGATGGACTGAAACAAATTCCAGGCTAGGATGAAATTTTGCAAGATAACTGAGAGTATGCAGATGGAGGTTTATTATGACTATGTACACAGATGGTGAAATGCAAATGAATATTTACAAGGATGGAGAGTGTGAATGAATGCAACATTATTCTCTTGATAGATAAAGGAGCTGAACTTAAAACAAGTAGCACTTGTTTACTAGGTTTTCACCACTTGGGTTTGTTGCACTTTTTGTTTTATGTGATTTTTTTCTTCTTATTTTTCTCTTTTTCTCTTTTTTTTTTGTGTGTTTTTATTATCAAGGTGCCTATTTGCTAGGTTTTCACCAAGATAATGAATTTTTTAGGACTTTTTACATTATTTTTAAAAAAATTTCTCGATCTCTTTTTGATGTTTTTGGATTTCTTTAGGATCTCTTTCTGTTGTACAAAATAAACTTAAGTTTTCAAGTGTACAACCTCTTAAGATGGATGTTATTGATAGGTTATTCCATTATATATTTGTCACATGTGGATAACTTGTAATTCCATGATCCAAATGCGGACACCATGACAAAATGACCTAACCATTTTGCTTCAAACCTACCTTTATTTTCTCTATCATGTCGATTCTTTGGATTTTCTCTTCAAACTAGGTCACCCACTTGAAATCCTCTCAGTTTTACCTTCTTGTTTTAACTTGTTGATAGTCATTTCTGATAAAATTTCAAGTGGTCATGAGTTTTTGTTGATGTTCATCAAGCAACTCTAGTTCTCTGCAATCTAGAGAATCTATAGTATTCATCTGATAATATTCTATGCAATGAGATTCTTAATGAAGGTATCTCCACTTCTAATGGTAAAACTACCTCTTACCCATAGACTAAGGAAAAATGTGTAGCTCCTATGGGTGTTCTAATATTGGTTTTATAAGCCCATAACACGATATTTGATTGAATGTGCCAATCTCTTCCAGAGTTATCAACTATTTTCTTGAGGATCATGAGAATGTTTTTATTTGAAGCCTCTGCTTGCCCATTTACTTAAGGATAATAGATTGATGAGAAATGTTGTATGATGTTGAATTTGTCACATATCTATGTTACATCCTTGTTCTTGAATTGCTTTCCATTATCAATTATGATGGTATGAGGAATACCATATCTACAAATGATGTAATTCAAGATAAACATGGATATTTGTTTCCCAGTTGCAGTTGAGAGAGAAACAACCTCGACCCATTTGGTAAAATACTTGGTGGTTGTGATGATATGCCAATGACCATTGGAAGACAGAGGATAAATCATTCCTATCAAGTCAAATTCCCATTGATAGAAAGGTCATGGTGTGGTTAGAAGGTGCAACTCTTGCACTGGTACATGTATCAAGTTCCTGTGGACTTGACACTTTTGACATGTCTTCACAAACAAAAATGCATCCTTTTCCATGGTCGGCCAATAATATCCAATCCTCACATGTTTATTAGCTAAGGTCAAACAACTCGAATGTGAACAACAAATACCTTCATGGATTTATTGCATGACATTCAAACATTCCTCACTCAACTCTAGACACCTAAGTAACATCTAGTCAAGACCTCTTCGATACAATGTGTCCGAAAGTAAGGTATAGGGGGATTTTTTTGTATACAAATTTTCTTTTGATTTTGGGTTTGGTTAAGGGTAAGATATTATCCTTCAAATAGGTATAGATGGGGCCATACTAGGTAGAGTCAGGACCCACAAGTAAGCATATCATTTGGGAATCAGGATGGTGATGTGCAGGTTTAGCCAATTATTCCACCAGGAACTCATATCATGCATTTTGATTTGGTTGTTGAAGTAACAAAGCCAAAGTAGCCATTACATCTGCTACCCTATTCTCTATTCTTGAGATTTGTTCAAATGTGATTTGTAGACACCCAAATATGAAATGTAATTAATTCATTTAATTAATTACTCATCTTATATAGTCTTAGATAAATTAATTTATTTAATTTATCTAACATCCTTATCCTATTTAATTAAATAGATGTTTATGTTTATTTAATTAAATAATTAGTACCCATTCTTCTATAGTTACCTTATTAATTAAACAATCTATCTGTTTAATTAATTTCACCCTCTTATCAATTCTTTTAGATAAATTAATTAATCTAATTAATATAATGCCTAAATCTATTTAATTAAATAAACCTATGTTTAATTAAATACCCCCCTTCTTCTATTTTTGAATTAAAAATAAATTCAAAAATCCTCTCCTAATCCCTACCCACTTGCAAAATCCTAACCTATCCACTTGCCTTCCATTTAACCTAGCTCATTAGCCTATTCCCCCTCTAATTGTTTGCACATTCCTATGTATGAGGATTAGGGAAGCAAAGTCCAACTTTGCTTTTTTTCGTCCCAATCCTCACCCAAAGTGTCTTTAAGGTCCTATTAATGAGGTTGGACTTTGGGCTTTTGAGACATAAATACCATTTATGACAAGTCTCTGTCCCCATCTCCCAACCACACTGAATTTGACATCTGGTGACCTCTCATTAATGCAAAAAAACCTTAACCTCCTCAACTCTCCTATATAATAACCTCATTTCCCTTCAATTCAAGATCCATCTTTTTATCCATCTTCTTTGTTATCAATATTTATCCATCTTTCACCCTATCTATTATCATATTTGAACAAAAAATCCTTGAAACTATTTTCAATTCTCTCATTATGAAAACTCATGCATTTGTGAGAGAAACTTAGCCACACTTGTGAAAATATTTTGAATCCATTTTACAGGTTATGATCCCAAGCTTGAGGAAATATGGAGCACTCTGATGTTGTTATGTTGTTGAATCTGTGAGAATACATACAACCATAATATCCTAGACAAATCATTGCCAAAGAGAGGCTACAACAGGGTTTTAAATTGGTTTGCTTTCTTGTTTATTTAATTGCTTCTTTATGTCTAATCTTGATTTGGTGCACTGTATTTGTGTTCGGAGTGTGTTTATTAGTTAGCTGCATTCCTTTGCACACATTTTTGGCTTGCCCGATGGGACCCACTTCACGGGTTCACAGCTAACATTTTTGATATTTAGGCACTTTCTAACACTTGTAGGTTTTAGAGGCTTTTTTTGTGTGGACCCATAGATTCACCTTAGAAAGTTCGCGTGCATCAACAAAATTGCCAAAAACTAAAATCACACTTTCCATATTTTCTATGGAATCGCTTCTGTGAAATAACAAAATCGTCAATCAGTGAAATCACCGATTAGCATATTCGTTGATCAATGGATTGTCAATCAACAGATTCACCGATCAATAGAATCATCATTCTAAGGAATCCCTCTGTGAAACAACAGAATTGTCGTTCAACAGATTTTCCTTGTCATCCAGCAGATAAGTTTTTATTTAATTCAAAATTTTTCCAGAGTTATTTTAAATACTCAATTTTGCTAATCTTCTAATATCTGTTGTTTACTCTATTGTGAAGGAAGGTTGCTTACATTCGTTAATGACCCCATAAAAATTAACACGTGCATTTACAAGACCATCAAAGAAAGGGGATTTCTTTATAAACTAATTAATCAATGAACTGTGTGTCTTTTTAGCGCAAGAACTCCTCATTTAATGCTTAAAAATGAACAAAGCTTTGTTTGATGTATTTTGTGTGATAGACACGTTTTTGTTTCTTTAGAGGGTCTACCTCCTGAGAAGCATATAAGGTAAGTGAGAGGGAACAACCCAAGTGGTAACGGCTAATGCCAAGCATTTCTTAACCGTTAATAAAAAATGTGGTTGTGATTAAAGTCACAATCAATAGGTGTGAGTTTGTTATACCAGCAAAAATCTCCTTCAATATCCTTGTGATGTGTTAAAATCCTTCACTACAAGACATAAAACACCTTGTTTTGAAAGGAATGGGAGAACCCCCTTAATTGGGAATTGTAACACCCCAAAATTGGCATCTTGCAACTCTAACCAATTTTGTTGCATTGTCGCTCTTCTATATCATCAAAGTCCTATTGTACTAGGCAATTCTGAGTTTTCACTGACTCTACTTGACTTGAGTGTCAAAAGTAGAAAATCCTAAATCTGTATTAATCATACATCATATTTAATTCCTAAATATCTATTTGGCTAAACAAACCCTATGATTGAATTTATTTAATTAATCAAGTCCTAGCACTTTAATTAAATTAAATTCACCCTCTTTAGCTGAGACACATGAAAAGGAATTAAATAATATTTAATTATTAAATAAATATCCTCATTTCAATAATTGAATTTAATTATTCAGATAATTGAGAAAAAGCAATTATGAGATCATATTTATTTAATTAATTGGATATTCTCTCAAAAATCTTATTTCTATTCATAAATGGAAACTTTGAATAAATTGTGCTTTAAAGAGAAATAAAATAATTAAATTTAAATAAAACAATATTAAATCAAAGAAAGAAAATAGTTAAAGCAGGAAGAAAACAATTTATTCAATTCTTTTTAATAAAGCTTTCTGTTTTTAACTGGCTTTTCTATTTGTTTTATTTCAAAACAGAAAAGTTTCTATTATGATCATCTTAGAGTCTATAAAAGAATTGTCATTCTTCATTCAAAACCTCGGATTACCCCCTGAATTCTTAGAGAAAATATGCATTGTTAGAATACTGAATTGTTGTCTCATTTTCTTGCTAATATCATATAGAATAATTTCATATTGCAATAAGATAGTTTCAATTCCTAGACTAAATTGCATTGAAATCATGTCTTAGCTTAATCTCTCATATTTCATTTCTTAGCATAATCTTGCATTGTATTGCATTTATCATGATAAATCCTTCGTTCTTAGATTGGTCCATGGTTGTGAGACTCTCGTCCTGAGAGCAAATTTCAAAAACCCCGTCTAGATAGAAGGCAACAGGTCGAATCACACAGACAGATAAGATGAATAATCTCATATTCAGTCTTGTATGTACCTGGTGAAGAAGGACTATGTTGAAGTGTGTGGTTGATTAACAAGGCCAAAATTAACACATACAGGAATATCGTTTGAGTATAGACACCTGAACAAATACCCTTACCAGACACCAATTGTTTTAACTTGCCAAAAACTCATATTTGTTTTCATGGAAGGTTAGAGACTGACTAAGACACCCTGTACTTTTGCAATTCATAGTAGAGATGATTATTCCTTGGGAATTGACGACCCTTGGAATTTGAAATTTGGTGTGCTTGAGAAGTGAGTGCACAAAGGAGGAGCCTGTGCGTCCAATATTCTAAGTTATCCACTTTGAATAAGCACAACTAAAATTTATTCCAAGTGGGGATTGAGCAAATAGTATCCCTTTTCTCCTTAAGTTGTACATGTGTTTGGTTAAAAAACTATTCTTGTGTGTATATCACATATTTTTCCAAAACAAAGTTAGTTCAACTTACTATCAATTAGCATACCAAGTTCCCCAAATACTCTCTGATGTTGTGCAAATGTGCATCTTGCTTTGGCAGTATTGAACATACTTAGCATAGCCACTATTCATGTTGTTCTACAAATATGTTGGTCTATTTGGCAGATTTGATACCTAGAATTGTGCAGATACACTTTTTAAAGCCCAAGATTCACCGTTCCACAAATACGCTCTACAAAATCTCAGATCTGTCGTTCCACAGATTCACTCTGCGAAACCTTGGATTTGTCATTTTACGGATGTGCCTATTCTTTGGTCATTTTTCTATTTCCACAGATACACCTTTATACCTTGACAGACCTACCTCATTCAGGTCTTTTTGACAAACACATCCTATCAACATCATCATTTGATTCATGAACTACCTCCATATACGAGCAAAGTCTTGTGGCCATTTCAAGTCTACATTAGTTTCACATTATCCACATCCTCCATATTGCATTGCTTAGAAATCCCTCAGCATTATCTGATTTAGATTCCAAGATCCTCGTCAACCAAGTAAAAATATTTTTCTGTGCTTGACCTCATATCCCTGAGTTGCCACACTTACATGTTTAATCTGACATCATCACGTAGCGTACTTTCAGACTAATCTTGTCTGAAGTTACTTGTCTATCATTGTTGTCATATCACCTTGGTCTAGAGGTTTAGTTTTCTTCGATCATCCTATAGCCTAGGACCATTAGTCTATTCTATGACTACTATCCAATCCACTCCAGCCAACACTAGGTGTTTCAACTCACGACCGAGCATGAGAAAATATTTTATCATAACACACCTTCATTATCTTTATTTAGCTGTCACCATCATCTAGTCGTAGTTATTCCTAGAGCTTTTTTTTATGAAAAGTACCCATTATCTCCTATACATAATAGGTCATATCTTTCATACCACCACAAACTCATTCAAAAAAGAGAAAGAAAATGAATCCTAATCTTCTCACCAGTTTCTCACCTGGCTCATGGCCTGATCCTAAAAATGCCATGATCCCTTTTGATCCCCGCAACCAGGTTCAACCTGAGGTGGTATTTGTCAACCAACTTGGAATCCCTACTCCTGGTACTATGGAGGCCTTCCTAAATCAACCAGGTCACGCAGCCATGATCAGTGCCATCATAGGCCAAAATTTCCACACCATTGTTGCTAATCTCATATATGAAGGCACTCCCATTCCACCTGAGCTTGCACAATTTGACCCTACACATCCTCTACATGTCCTAGATGATACATTCAACTTTATCATAGAGCAAATTGTTGACCCTAGTCAAAGATCCACCCAACTTGTCACATGCATGCCTCTACTACTCTATCCAACTATCACTCAACCCATAGTGCATGTTGTGAGACACAAAACCTTTTCAATCACTAGGGCTCTGCCCATCAACCCATCCTAGAAATTCTTGTCACAACCATCCCAACAAGCTACCACTTAGGTTGCACAACAAACAGTCACGCAACCCGCTACTATACAACCTACAGTCGCAAAATCGGCTATCATGCAATAAATAATCATGCAACAGATGACCACACGACAAGTTACCATGCATACATCACTACCCCCCATTCCTCCACCATAACAATCACCCCCACAATTCACTATGGTAATGCCACCCATAAGACCGTTGAATCAACCATTTGTACCTCCACCCCCTGCGGCTACTACAATACCTTCCACTTACCAATTACCACCATCTATGCATCCACAACAACCTACATATGTTGCTCAAGAAACCCCCCCAAAAACAACCCACCTTTACAACACAAGATCCTTAGGATACACATGCAACCTCATCATGTGCTTGACACCTATCACAAGCACAACTATAGGCTATGGGTGCTCAAATGCAACCATACCTCACCAATCCTTTCACCTCTCATCTTGTTGTGCAATTTACAACCCAACCTACTCAACCTCAACAACAAACCACATCCGCTCCTACATTTTTCAACTACTTGGAAATTCTTTCATCCATTGTTTCTCAATTTGTACCACCTCCATACCAGTCAAATCCTATGTCTACCACCATCAAATATATCGTACCTCCCACTGGATCCACAGGCACCCAAGGCACTTACCCTTTCAAAGGAGGCACTACCACATATCCAAATTACACAGGTCAGACATACACTCATCCCGCTTATCCACAATCACAATAGAAAGAACAACCACCTTTCTACCAAAAAAAATCCCATCCCCAACAACCATATCTAGGCCAAAAACATTCTCAGCCACCTCCCCATCACAATTGATGACATGTAACTGATTGAATGTTTGACAATGTTAAGTTGAAGATGATGCAAAACATTAAATCAGTTAATGGTTTGTATTGTCATTGATGTCAACTTGATATCATCTGTATGGTCATATACATAATGCCAAAGACTTCAAAGAATAAATGGAACAGAGGTTATATTTTCAACAATACATAAAAGTCAAGTATTCACCAAGTGACAGACTACACCAGCGGAGTGCACACCATCGGTAAAGACAGAGATAAAGTCACAGTGATGTTTGACGAGCAGAAGACAGTGTTGCCCGATGAAGCAGAATCACAGGATGCCCGACGAGCTATAAATAGTGTTGCCCGATTAGCAAGATCCAATGATGCCCGATGGACGGAGATCCCAAAGCTAACTGAAGTTGTACCAATAGAATTGGCAGTTGTCACCGGCGACAAACTGTAGAATTGACCGACGGAACAGAGAGATTAGAAAATGACAAAATATCTAGCTGCTAGAGCTTAAGGAAAGACTTAACTGGTTGTTTGATTTGTTTTATTTGACCACATTTAAGTAAGTGATTTAAAGATGATTTGTACAGCTGGCAAGAAGATAACTATGAGATAAATCAGGAGTTAAAGCCGTAAATCAATTTGGCTAGATTGTTTTTCACGCTAAGAATCAAGAATCAAGAACCAATAATTAAGGAACATAATGTCTATAAAAGAGACAAGCATAATTCATTTCCATAAGCAATCAGATACACAGGGGATTGAATTGATAGAATATGTTGAAGAGAAACTGATGAAGGTTAAACTTCATACAGTCCTGATCAATTAAGCTAAGGGAGAGCTAAAGAATTCTGCAGACACTGACACACAGTGAAGCACATCATCATAGAGCAGAAAGAGTTAAGTACAAATGAATTGAATTGATACATTGATCAGAAAGATATTGTACGTAAATAGATCTGAATATCTGCAATTCAAAGTTGCATTAGAAACAGGTCATTGTGTTTTAGTTTAACCATTGAAGCATTAAGTCTCTTAA
>MU225150.1:1093639-1133454 GCA_018584345.1 Thuja plicata | reverse complement strand
CTATAACGAGCACTCCTTGGTGTGCTTGTACCACTAGCTGCACCCTGCAATGCATATTATTCATGTATCAATTTAGATTCTTCTATACATAAAATTTTATTTACTTTTAACAGATTTAGGTAATTAACTAAAATAACATGTCAAAACACAAATTTAAACAAACCCGTGTCGGCTCTGTACAATACACCATTGACAACAGATCATCTGTGAGGGCCACATCCTCAATAGTGGATGCTTGACATCTTCTGCCGCAATGTACACATGAATGGGATGTCAAACCATCCGTACTCGCCTGGCTATCTACCCCATCACATATACCATTACAACTAATGCAGATATGCTCAATGGGTTGGGCTGACCCTACAAATGTATTTGTTGATAATGGAGCTCGCACGGGATGAGATGATCCTAATGGTGCATCAAATGGCGATGGAGCTGGCGCGGGATGGGATGATCCTAATGGCGCATCTGATGAAGATGGAGGTGGCACAGGGACTGCTCCATCCTCTCCAACTAACTGAGTGTCATGCTGGATAATGACATCAGTCAATGATGCAGCTGCATGAAGAGTCTGTATATCCATAGACTCCTTCACCACTACTGGGACCACAACATGAATGAGGGGTTTTCACTTAGTACGCCTCCTCTCTTGTGGTTGGGTAATCCTTGTGCCCCAGGTCTATCCTGCGCAGAGCCTCTCCCTCTACCTTGGAACTCACGGAAGTCAAAGTAATTTGGCTTCTTGCCAATGATAAACTCACAGTATAGCTTCCTCAAAAAATATAAAGGAACCTCATTATTATTACAAGGTGGTTGGTCAAATACCATGTACCACCTATCCCAAAAAGCTGATTTCATCCCCCTATGAACACACCAATGTATAGGAAACTGTTTTGTATTAACTTTTAGGAAATTGCTAGTATTAGGATAGGTAAAAAGGGCACATATGTGACATTTTTCTATGCCTTTTCTTTTCACATCCTCATATGATAAACCATTAGCATAAAATGTACGACACATATCTCTCCATGAACCCCATTTTGTCACCTCTTGAGACACCTCATTTGCACAATTGGACATTTTTTCTAATGTAGTGGCAAGAGTACAATGATGTTGAAGACCGGAAGCCTTCAACCTATTGACTAATATATTAATTTGTGCACTATTTTGGTTAAGGCGTTGCACGAGGTCCTCTTGTGTTGCATTTACATGATCTAATAACACATTTGGAGGGTTTATGGGTGGCAGTGGTTGTGGACGAGGATAATTTTGAGGAGGGTTTATGGGTGGTGATGGTGGTGGACGAGGAGAATTTGGAGGAGGGTTTACGGTGGGTGGTCTTTCATTTCTTTTTCCTCTTATGGGGTTGTTTGATGAATTTGTTATGAAAATAATTTAAAAGAAAACAAAAAATCAATATCATAACCTAATTTGATAAAAATTACAAAAAAACAACAAAAACAATAATACATACCTTTCTTACAGGGCGCCATTGCTTGGAAATGTGCAAATTGTTGAAGATTTATTATTTTCTTCAAAGCTCGATCGGGTTTTGTGGTGTTTTTGGTCTCCTAGGCTATGTTGCTCTGCGGTTTAGGCGTTAGAAATGGCCTAAGCCACTGGCTGTCCAAAAACTAATATGTTTCTAATAACCCGATCGGGTTATTAGGAACATCTAATAACCTGATCAGGTTATTAGGAACATTATATGTCTAATAACCCGATCAGGTTAATTGAAACATCTCAGAACCCGATCGGGTTCTTAGAAAGTTCAGATTTTTTAATAATATTGTCTAAGCTTGGTTACCAAGCCTAGTACAATTTCAAAATTTCAATAACCCGATCGGGTTATATGAAATTTGTATTTTTTTTAAAGAAGTGTCCACTTTTTTGGGCCACAACTTGGTGCACACACCCTAATGCAACTTTGATTGTCACAGTGGATAATAGTAGGTTTAAAAGGTTCACCGAATAATCCCACAAACATTTTTATGAGCCATACTACTTCTCTAGCAGTCATGGAAGTTGCAATATATTCGGCTTCTGTAGAACTTTGGGCTACTGAGGACTATTTTCTGTTGATCCAAAATATCATGGCTGATCCTAAACTAAAGCAACATTCGGAGGTGCTCTTTCGGTCAGTCATGCTTCCAGACCAATTTGAATCTGTGAACCCATGAAGATCTAAGTCAACCTTTCCATACCTTAGGCCATATTTAAGAGTACCTTTAAGACATCTAATTATTTCTTTACAGCCACAAGATGTATCTCCTTGGGCTCACACATAAACTGACTCAAGGCATTTACAACATAGCAGATGTCGGGTTTGGTATTGACCAAATACATCAAAGATCCAATCATCTGCCTATAGAGAGTAGGATCTATTGACTAAGAATCTGTTGTTGCTTCCTTCAATTTATAAAGATTTGTTTCCATGGGAGATGACATAGGTATGCAATTCATCATACCAAATCTCTTCAATATATCAATGGTGTACTTCCCTTGGTTTAGAACAATGCTATCTAATTTATGCCAGACTTTTAGTCCAAGGAAGTAGTGTAATAGACATAAGTCCTTCATATCAAATTTTGAGGCTAGATCCTTCTTACACTGATCAATGAGGTGATCCTCTCTTATAATCAATAGATCATCAACATATAATATCAATATTAATATATCACCTTTGTTTTGCTTGAAGTAGATATTTGGGTCTGCATTGTTCTTCGAGGATCCTAATCTCATGAGGTAAATGTCAATTCTTTCATACCATGCTCTGGGAGCTTGCTTAAGTCCATACAGGGATTTCTTCCATTTGCACACATGTGTTTTTATATTGTGGATCTCAAATCCTTCAGGTTGCTCTAAGTATACCTCTTCTTCAATGGTTCCATTTAAGAATGCAGTTTTTACATCCATTTGATGGACTTTCCATCTTTTGGCTGCTGCAATAGCTAGAACTGCTCTAACTGAGGTATATCGAGCAACTGGAGCAAAGGTTTCTTCATAGTCAATTCCTCCTTCTGTGAAAATCCTCTGGCTACAAATATTGCTTTGTGTTTTTCTATACTGTCGTTTGCAGCATGTTTGATTTTAAGTAGCCACTTGGAAGAAACAACAGATTTCTCTTTTGGCCTAGGTACTATCTCCGACACATCATTCTTCAAAATGGATTGATACTCCTTTGTCATGGCCTCCTTCCATACTTGGTGCTGGAGAGCTTCTGTAACATTAGCAGGTTCTGAATTGATGAATTCATCATCAAAGCTACATAACTAGAAAATCTCTTAAGTCTTTTACTTTCTCTAAAAGTCCCTGATGGAGATGCATAATTCTTTGCTTCTTTCATTGTCTTAGTAGCCCAAAGTGGTCTCTTCTTAGGATTTTCCAATGATGTGATTCGTTCTTCATTTCTATCTTCCTAAGGATACTCCCTCTGAATTTTAGGAACAGGATGCTCTTCTAGGTCTATAGGAGAAGTTTGAATTTCTGGCTCAATAGAATTTCTGGCTCTTTTAAAAGCTATTTCTTCCTCAAAAATCACATCTCTGCTTAGTTCAATCTGTCTCTGACCAGGCACATACATTTTGTAAGCTTTTGAGGTTTCACTATAGCCTACAAAAATATATTTTCTCCCAAGTTCTAGCTTAGTTCCTTTCTCTTTGGGCACATGAATGTAAACAGGACAACCAAATATCCTCAAGTGACTGATGTCTGGTTTTATACCAGTGAAAGCTTCTTCAGGAGTTTTGTCATCAATATGGGAGTATGGACATCTATTCTATATGTAGACATTAGTACTAGAGGCTTCTTCCCAAAGTGATGTCTCTATGTTTTGATCAAGTAATGTAGCCCTAGCAGCTTTTACAATGGTTCTATTTTTCCTTTTAGCAACTCCGTTTTGTTGAGGGTTGTAGGGTACAGTGAACTCCCTCTTAATCCTAGCGTTTATACAAAATTCTTTAAAACTATTTGATGTATATTCCCTCCCATTATTTTTCCTTAAGGTTTTTACTTTTCTTCCAGAAGAGTTTTCAGTAAGGGAATTGAATTCCTTAAACCTTCTAAGGATCTCCTCCGATTCTTTACATTTGAGGAAATAGATCCAAGTCTTTTTGGAGAAGTCATCAACAAAAATTACATAGTATAGAAACCCTCCTAAAGAAGGTACAGACATGGGCCCACATAAATATGAGTGGACTAATTCTAATACATTATTTGTTTTGATAGAACTATTTTGAAAAGACCCCTTAGTGTTCTTCCCTAAGGCACACCCCTTGCATGCCCCTGAATGGTATTGTTTGAGTTTGGGTAAACCTGTGACTAATTTTTCCACGGAAGATAGGGCACAAAAATTGTGGTGACCTAATCTTCTATGCCATATTTCATTAGAGTCTGCAATTTCATGAATCAGGGCTAGATTTGGTTCAGTACATAACTCATACAAATAACCTTGTCTATAACCCATGGTTTGAGCTTTCTTAATAGTAGAGTTCTTTGGCCATGCCAACACTTTACTATCCATGAAGGTTACCCTATATCCATTATCTTCAAGTGCAGATGTGGAGACCAAGTTCCTTTTGACGCCTGGAACAAACAATACTCCAGTGAGTTGAATAGAGATGTCGAACTTCAATTTGATGGTGCAAGTTCCAACGCCTTTGACTGGATGTATAGAGTCATCTCCAATTTTCACTTCCTCATCAGTTTCTTCTACCATGGAGTCTAGGAGTTCCCTGAACCCATTGATGTGTCTTGATGAACCACTATCTATAACCTAAGTGTTGGATTTATTTGATACTTGCTTTGAAAGTGCAGAGTAGAATACATATTTCTCACATTCATGCTTTGTCTTGGAGTTTCCTACTTTGGCATATGACGCTTGTTGCTTGGTTCTATCAGGATGTATGACTGCATAGTGCCCCTACTGATCGCATCTGAAACATTGAATGTGTGAAACATCTTTCTTGGATGAACCTTTGCCATGGTAGATTTTTCTCTTTTTGAAGTGCTTCTTCTTTCCTTTCTTGTGAGAGTTCACATTCAAGACATGGAGATCTTCATCTACGTTTTTCTGTTTGAGTCCTTTCTTTGTCAGTCTTGATTCTTCTTGAAGACAGTCTGATCTTAGTCGGTCAAACTTTGGAAATTTAGACCTTGCACTAATGCCTTGAACAAATGTCTCCCAGGAATTTGGTAGACCATCTAAGGCAATAAGTGTTAGATCCTTACTTTCAATCTCGTATCCAAGTGTTGATAGTTGATCCCTAAGTGCAAATACTCTCATAAAGTATGTGTTGATAGATTCTCCTTTATTCATACTTATATGATTTATTTCTCTCTTTAGAACTAAGGTCTTGCTGACATTATTTATTTCATATGTGCTTTCGAGTGACTTAAACATATGATATGTAGTCTCATGTTTTGTCAAAATTGGCATGATATGATCTCTAACTTCATCAACTATGATCTTCATGGCTCTTTCATTTCCTTCAATCCATGTTGTCTTTTTAGGATCACTCTCTGGTTCTACTTTATTTTCTTTTACAAATGACTCAACTTTATTTTCTTTTAATATCATCATTATCCCGAACTTCCATGATGAGAATTTATTTCCTCCTTCTAGCCTATCTTCGAATTGGAATATAGTTGTCATAGAGGAATGTAATGTTCTTTAGATTTAAATCTGAATTTATCAAGTTCAATTGCTGCTAGGATCCTTCTTAACTTGGCTTTGATACCATGTATATGCAAATCGAACCTATATCAAATCTAAATTATAAGTAATTAGATTAATGGATATAACTGTGATTTTATACCTTTGTTGAATTTGAATAGTATATAGTTTGTGTTTTGCATAAACTTAATCAACGTAACCTCACTATCGATTTCTGTGTTGTACGTTTTAGTTTCTATTGGCAGCGATACATATATCATGATCGGTAGATATGAATGGTCACGTCTATCATAGACAAGACTCCTCAAGGAGTCACACCTATCATAGGCGTGACCTTTCATGACTAAGACACCAAACATTATGACCAAACCCGATAACATATAATTGAGATCTTTAATAATCGATCAACAGTATTTATAAATAAATCAAGTCATATGGGATATGTTCAACAATTTTATATATTCTCGTAAAATCAATATTTATCTTATCGAAGCTACAAATATCAATAGAGTTGACTCTTCATTTTTGGACTCTCGAGCTAATAAGTTTTTGTCAGATTGTCTGATTTGGTGATTCCAAAAACATTTGGAAGGTGATCAGGAGCTCTATCATTTTGTTTGTGCACTTTTTCTAGATTTAATCTCAGGTATTTTTTATTGAGCTTTTGCAATTTTGGTATGTATTTTGATTACTTGGACATATTGCCTCCTAGAGAGGTTCTATTTGTGGGGAGGGGCTTCATTTTTAGTTCTACACAATATCTTGGAGGTTTTAGACTAATTTTTATCAGACATTTGTCTATTTTGCTTGATTTGTGTTTGTGGCTCTAATGTTTGATTCAATATTTGAGGTTTTTACTCCTCATAACTATCATATATGGAAGGTTAGGATGCAAAGACTATTTTGGTCTTAAGGATCATGGACTATTTCGAATGAAGAACAATCTACCTTTACCAAGGAGTATGCAAGATTTTCACATAAGAACAAATGTGACGAGGCAATGAGCTTGATTGTAATGTGTGGTTTAGGTTCTTTATTCTTCCACATTGGGGAGTGCACTACACCCAAACATGTATGGGATAAGTACAAGGATCTCTTTGGTTCAATTAGTGAGGTAAGGGCTATGCAATTAGATGCGGAATTGGCATCTCTTTCTATTGATATGTTAATTATTTGATAAGTTCGAGTCATTGTGATCTTAATGAGTGGGATACGAGAATGAGAAAATTGATAAGGTATGCATATTTCTGGTTTTGTCTAAATTGAAGGTGTTTTTTCATACTTCTCTCCTTCCTTTAACTCTATTGTGGATGGATTAGGTAATTTATTTGTCATGCCTTCATTTGAGATATTTTGTGAATGATTGACTAGGGTACAATCTTAAGCTTAGTCATCTTGATGACACCCCTGAGTTTCATGCATTGTTAGCCACATCACCCAAGAGAAAAGGAAAGGAAAAGAATAAGCCTAAGACAGAATCTAGTGAGACTTCCACCGCCTCTTCTAAAGAGAGTCAATCTAAGTAAAAACTTAAGTTTACCTTTTGTAAAGGGATTGGACATAGTGAACAAGTTTGTTATAAGAAAGAAATTCATGAGTTGAAACAACTTCTCAAGGTTCATAGTATATTATCCCTTCTTCATCTTCTAGTTAGAAATCCTCTTCCAATCATGATTCCTTCTCTACACACTCTGGGTCAATGGGATTTTCTAATGGGGAATTTGAAACAGAAAGGTCATGCATTAATAGCCACTCATGCTGATAGAGATATTGGTTGGATCATTGACTTAGGTGCTTCAAAACTTATTGCTAGCTAACTTGATCAAGTTATTTAAGAGTCTATTAGACCATCTTACTTTGATAGGATCCTGACTGTGAATAATCATTATGTTAATGTTGCTTCTATATGAGATATTAACATGGGTTGAAGGTTGGTATTTAATGTTATTTGTATTCCTGAGATTGCCTATTATCTTCTTTCAATTTATCAGATAACATAGAGTGGCAATACCATTAAGTTCACTTGTGAGCTAGTTTTCATTTGCTAGGAAACAAGAGATCTTATTGTTGTGGGTCATGCTAATCATCAGTCTAAGGTGTAGACTTTTTCCCACTTCTATCATGATAATGACTCTTATGTTCCTCGATCTCCTTCTGGTGTGGGAAATAATCCTATTTCAATTTATTCTATCCTAATGGGTTTGTTAATCTTGACATGATTCTCCATTACCTGCTTCATTAGAGTTGATAGTTGACATGTTTACTAGGAGTGGATTGTTGGCAAGTGATAGTTTTTTGTATGGTATGAGACACTTATGGGTTGTCATTTATGGCAACACATTTGATATATTGATCGCTTGGAATGAAGTTCAGTTTTGGAGATACAATCTTCAAAATGACTAAGTACGGAAGCAGAAATACAGAGTATAACAATATTGTTTTGGACAGCGAAGATCGAGTACGACGTTTTATGGCTCACAAGCTTAGAGGAAGATACTATGGAGTATGTATGACCTCCACCTAAGATCGATTTGGTTTTGGAGATGATTACAGTGAGTTAAAGAGATTTGAATACATGTGCAGACAACAGAACAACGTAACAGAGCAGTTGAACAAGTAGCGATGAATCAAGGAGTATGTCGTGGACTCCTAGCAAGCTAAGTTGGATTATGATTTTGGATCACCTATATTTTGGTTATGTAAGAGCGTTGACTTTATATTTACTCTTTACATTATTAATTCTATTTTGTATTGAGAGCCGACTATGTGATAATAATTAAGAGAACCGACTTGATGATATATATATATATATATATATATGAAGACTTTTTGTAAAGTGAAATAATATGATGAGATAAGGAAGGATATGTATGTATGTGAATAGCATATGCGAGAGCAAAGGTTGACAGAGATCATTGAAGAGCTATGACTGGAACTATCTAAGCATTGAAGATGTTTGTTTTGTTCATTACTGAGAACATTGTGTAACAGAAGTTTTGTTGTAAGAGTTGTAAGCTCAGTTGGCCCCTAACAGGGTGTTGTATACCTTTAACAGGGTTGTTATTCCTTTAACAAGGAAATGTACTATGTAATATTCAGCTCATAACAGGGCTAGGTCTCCTAACAGGGACATTATACTTTAGTGCATGCTTGTGGGTACCATCCCCACTGGGGTTTTCCCTTGGCCAGGGTTTCCTCGACAACAAATAATGGTGTTATGAGTTTTGTGTTATTTGCTTATGTTCTTTTCATTTCTGCAAGCTTATGGTTTATTTGGAATTGGTTTAAGTTTAATTTAAAGTGTTGAAATATTGATTCACCCCCCCCCCCCCCCCCCCCCCCCTCTCAGTATTACTCAATCCTAACAATTGGCATCAAAGCTATTGGCCCTTGAAGAGAAAGTCTAACAACTTAAGAGAGATCAAAATGAATTCAGAAAATTTGCAAGAGAATTTTGAAGCAGCACTTGAAGACCTTGATAAAGCAAAAGCAGAAAATGGTGACTTAAGATTCAATTTAAGAAAAGCTAAGGGATTCATCAAGAAACTAAAAGATCAGCTTGAACTTTCCAGAAATTAGAGATAGGATCTTATGGTTCAGATAAAAGAAAATTCAGACAATGATAATTTTGATCAGTTAAAGCAACTTGAACAAGAGAATGATACATTGAAGCTTGAGAATGAGACAATGGCTAAAGAGATTCAACAAGAAAAGAATGCTCATAACAAGACTAGAGAAGCTTTGAAAGATGCTAATATTCTGATGGGACAAATGAAGATTGACCTTGATCGTTACAAGAACAAGTATCTAGAATTGGAGAAATATAATCAGATCATAAAAGGTGAACTTGTTTAGACAAAGAAACATATTGAGAAGCTTCACATGAACACTGACTTGATCGATGAACAGAGAGATAGACAAAAACCTAAAGGTGATATGACTGGTATTGGCTTCAATGAAGCTGAATGTTCTAAGAATCAAGAAGAAAAATCTGATGCGAAGATTGATGGAGAAAAACCTATTCTTGAAGAACCTAAAGAACATATCAGACCTTTCAAAGGCAGATGTTTTGGATGTAACAAGTTTGGACACATGAAGAGAGATTGCAGAGGTAATACCCCTTTCAGAACTTTTTCTGGTTATTGTTTTAATTGCAATGCATATGGGCACAAGAAAGCATAATGCAGGAAACCTGATCAATCTAGATACAGACAAGATTACACCAGAGAAGAATCTGCAGCTACGATCACATGTTACAAATGCAATAACCTTGGACACATTGCAAGAAACTGTAAGTTACACGTTAATCAGAACATAAGACCTCCTATATGCTACAAATGTAACAATCTAGGTCATATAGCGAAGTTTTGTAGATATAATGGAGTAAATAACAGAAGAGTACCACCTCCTATGGATACAAACAAGAATGACAGTGATACTGGTAACAGTCTTGTGGAATACAAGAGTGATTTTGACAATTGTTTCAAGAAAGCATAAGATAACAGCAGTGGTAAGGTATGGAGAGTCAAAGAGTCTAATGATGTATTGGTTCAGGGAGAGAAAATAGATGCTACTAGATCTTCGTCTGATGCTAACAAAGTAGAATCGACCTATATGGTCGAGCATGGCCTTAGGGGGAGCATTGGATGAGCACAACATATTATATCCAGCCCCTGATTCTGAGGAGTAAGCTCCAGCGAGCTTAGTTGTGATATGTGCAGACATCATATAACTTATATCTATGAGCGCAACATCGGACGATGCATATTCTGTGATTGCGGGATTTACAATTGACTGGACAGTGTATGATGTTAAGTATATTGGGTAATGTGCATTTTACACTTAACGATGAATAAAAGGACATATGAGATACCTATTTCTTCACTATTTGAAGAGCAACGACCTAAGGAGAACAGAGATCAGAAAGTATCAAACTATCTAACAACTATATTGTGTGATCGATTGAAGCGGGAATTCAGAATTCGGCGTAATTGAGGTATTTACATCTACTCATACAAAAGGTATGGATGCACCTTTGATTTATGATGTTGTAGATCGACCTAGATACAAATTCAAGAAACATTTGTTTAAGTCTTGCGAAGACGACCCTGAAGGAGCATTTTCCCAGACACCACACGACGTCTTGCATGTAGACGATATTAGGGCATACATTCATCGCAAGTATGATATATTGGGTGTTGATGAGATTTCTACAGAAATGGAATACATGACTGATAATGGAAAAATGAAGGATGAATACAAACACATAGACGACCTAAGCATTATGAAAATATTGGATCTATATGAGTTCAACGAAGATGAATGGTTCAAAATCTTACTTAGCAGAGTTCATGATCAGTTCATCTGGATAGGAGAGCAACCTATAAAGATATGTAGTCACTTGATTCATGAGATAACTAGGTTAGACAACACTGGAGTTATCCATGTGGCTGAGAAGAACATAAAGAAACAAGTCGAAACCCTAACACATTCTAAATGGGACAGGCGAGCTATGATAGTGAATGATATTTTCCTACAGGATGTCACACTGATTGTGATGATACTTGGATACAAATTCTACTACAGTAGTAGACCCAATTCAGTTTCTGCATGATTCATTATGATGGCTTACAGGATGGTAAAGGAAAACACTAAATATAACCTATGCGAGGTTCTAGGACAACAATTCTTGGAAAATGTAAAGCTAATTAAGAAAGATAAATCTAAGACCTTTAGATTTGGATCACTCTTAGTTCATATGTATATCCACATTGAGCACAAGTTTCCAGGCATGCACCCTAGAGCATGGAGAGAAGGGATACCCACTAGTATTCAGACATCACAGAGCTACCGAAGGCAAAATAGCACATGGGGTGATGGTGAACTGTTTGGCATGATCAAAATTCTTCAGAGGCAAATGAAAGAAAGAGTCAGAATTCCTGAAGAGTTAATTGAGAAATACAAGGATACAATTTATTTCATGGTTGAAACTGATTGTGTATGTTTTGAGGGAGTTGTACCTAGAAAGAAATGGTGTTACCCTATGGGTTATGAAGTAAGTCCAGAAGTTCTAACTATGCTGATTGAACATGTGTTGGCATCTAAAGTAGATACATCTGAGGAGAGATGGGGTAAAGTCAGAGAAGAGAAGACTAGATGTATGAAGAAAAGAAAGGTAGAAAACATTATTGATGACTGTGGAGCTAAGGCAGGTTTAACCAAAGAAGAGATGAGAGAAGTAAGGAAGAAGATAGCAGAGAGATCTTTTGGGTTGGAAAGCACTGCTACTGCAGCCCTTCCACCTCCAGAGATTGAGCAGGTAACTAGTCCACCTTCTACGATAATTGATGTAACCACCCCTTCACCACCACAGAAGACATCGTAGGAAGAGACTGTAAAGCTAGTACCTTGGAGAAACACAAGATCCACTAAACCAGATTCACCTCCTAAGGAATAGAGGACTGGAGGAGAAGAGAAGAAAGCCGAAAAAGAGACCACAAGTGACAGACATATATGGAAGCCCGATTTGAAGATGTTGGAGAAGAGAGCTATTAAGCAAGGAAAGCTTGTTTCAGTGAGCAAATACTATGACAGGTATGAGGAATCTGATAAACTAAAGATTGAAGACATAGTAGTAAATCATTTACTTGTTTTCAAGAAGAATCTACTAGAGTTAGCAGGAAGTATACCTGAGGAACTATATGGTAGACTGGAAACTAGAAAACAACTTGCACACATTGAAGATGAGGCTATAAGGAATCAAGCTATTGACGACATGTTGCCTATAGTTTCAATACGTGAGAGAGAGAGAGAGAGAGAGAGAGAGAGAGAGAGAGAGAGAGAGAGAGCACTCAAAAGCCTTATTGAGAACCAAAGCAATATTAGAAAAAATTATGGGCAAGAAATATCAGGAAGTCCTAGAGGAGACTCAGAAGGCACTAGATCAAATACTTATGAGTGATATTCCTGAGAATACTCCACCTCCTAAACATACTATGCCTACACCTATAGGAATTGGTGAGTGTTCTAAGGCAGCTGAGGTAAGTGTTGAGAAGAGCGAAGATGTCATGCAACCAGATTTCTATGTTTCTGGTGTGCCTGTGACCCTTGACACTTCACTTGATGAGAATGACCCATTTGCAAGAAATATTGACAACAGAGTGGTAGATGAAGTGGAAGAACAGAATAAGGAAGAGCAGAAAGTTGAATCTCAACAAAGAAATGAGATTGATGCAACAAAAGAAGAAGATGCAAGAGTTGAGGTAAAACATGAACCTGACACATCTACTGCTCTATTGTTGGCAAGCAAGGATAAAACTTTAAGTATTGATGTTGACAGTATGGATGAGGATGAATTGATGAGATTATCCTTCATCGCATTCACAAAAGCAAAAGAAATATTTGAGCAGAAAGGAGATAAGAAGACTAAGGTAATCACTAGAGCAGTCAATACTGTGAACAAACTTCTCCCAGTACCTATTGTATTTCAAGGAAAGGATGAGGCAGAGAATCTGAGTTTGGCACTAGATGATTTTGATAGTCACTATGAGTCTTTAGTGAAGATGGCTGAAGAGAAGGCAGAGAAGAGTTATCAAGAGAAGAAGTTGAAGGAAGTTTGCCAGTCTATTTCATGGGACTTGGGCATTCTAAGATCAGCTACATCAAAGGCCAGAAGTTGTGTCACACATGGAAGAATGCTATACAACTATTGTATAAATATTCCTATCAGACATATTCAGAATATTGAAGCTATTTTAGCAAAGGAAAGGGCTACACTGAATAGTATGATGGACGGTTGTGAGACCTCCTCACAATCTATATTAGAGATGGACAGAGAAATAGCAAAGATCTATGACAAGATGAATGTATTGGATATTGAGAAAGGGAGAGTAATGACAAGATTTGGTCTGCTGAAGAGTCTAATCACTCCTGAGCTATCAGTTCTTGAAGTTCATTTGTTTGATATGGAGAAGACTGTAGAGTCATTGACACATTCTATGCCCACAGACCTAAGGCAACAGAGACATCATCCTATGCACTGAATGGACTAATTAATGTTAGTCAGTTGTTGATTGATTCATGGAACACAGAAGTGAAGATCATGGAAGACACCTTCCAGGATGTACTTAAACTAGTGAGCAAGCACTAAAATTCTACATTTTTGTAAATTTTGGATACACCTTTGTCATTGTTGTCAAAGGGGGAGAAGAGAAGAAAAATGAATTAAGGAGAAAAGAAATATATATATATATATATATATATATATATATATATATAAAGAGAAAAAGAGAAGAGACAGTTTTGTGTTGGGACATTTAGTCATTTTTCGCTAAGTGTTGACATCAATGCCAAAGGGAGAGATTGTTGGCAAGTAATAGTTTTTGGTATGGTATGAGACACTTATATGTTGTCATTTATAGAAACACGTCTAATATATTGATCGCTTGGAATGAAGTTCAATTTTGGAGATACAATCTTCAAAATGACTAAGTACAGAAGTAGAAATACAAAGTATAACAGTATTGTTTTGGACAACGAAGATCGAGTACGACGTTTTATGGCTCGCAAGCTTAGAGGAAGATACTATGGAGTATGTATGACCTCCACCTAAGATCAATTTGGTTTTGGAGATGATTAGAGCGAGTTAGAGAGATTTGAAGATATGCGTAGACAACAGAATAGTGTAACAGAGCAGTTGAACAAGTAGCGATGAATCAAGGAGTATGTCGTCGACTCCTGGCAAGCTAAGTTGGATTATGATTTTGGATAACCTATATTTTGGTTATGTAAGAGTGTCGACTTTATATTTACTCTTTACATTATTAATTATATTTTGTATTTAGAGCCGACTATGTGATAATAATTAAAAGAGTCGACTTGATGCTATATATATATATATATATATATATATATATATATATATATATATATATATATATGAAGACTTTTTGTAAAGCGAAATAATATTATGAGATAAGGAAGGATATGTATGTATGTGAATAGCAGATGCGAGAGCAGAGGTTGACAAAGATCATTGAAGAGCTATGACTGGAACTATCTATGCATTGAAGATGCTTGTTTTGTTCATTACTGAGAACACTTTGTAACATAAATTTTGTTGTAAGAGTTGTAAGCTCAGTTGGCCCCTAACAGGGTGTTGTATACCTTTAATAGGGTTGTTATTCCTTTAACAATGAAATGTACTATGTAATATTCAGCTCCTAACAGGGACATTATACTTTAGTGCATGCTTGTGGGTACCATCCCCACCAGGGTTTTCCCCTGGCCAGGGTTTCCTCAACAACAAATAATGGTGTTATGAGTTCTGTGTTATTTGCTTATGTTCTTTTCATTTCTGTAAGCTTATAGTTTATTTGGAATTGGTTTAAGTTTAATTTATGAGAGACCACTTGTGCATGGGTACCTAACATGGTCTAGTTGTTGGGACCCATATTGCATCTTGTGTCATTTGCATAATAATTTCATCACCTTGAGTTGGACTTAGGGAAAGTGTTAGTGTGAATGAGGTTATTTCCTAGCTAGTCATTAGTGAAAACCTATTCACATGTAAACTTAGGACCTAGGTATCATTATCTAGAAGTTAGTTATAATGGGGTCATGTTCACCTCGTTTACTTTAGTCACTTAGACATTTAATATGTGCATTGAACAATTAATGTTTGAATTGAAAGTAGTTGCCATACCTCATCACACCTTGCCTGTATGATCAAGGTATTCATATATTGTGACACATCAATCTCATATCTCAATATTTAGGCAAGGTCTCTATTACACAAGTCTCTTTTGGAAGGTATCTTTGTTGGTAGATCTTGAAGTCTACAGCTTCAACACAAAGCACTTCAGCAGTCAAAGCAATATGAATATTGCAACTTAGAAAGTAGTTAAATAAACATAAAACATAATTCATTCAAACATTTTTGCTCACTACTCCAACAAGTATCCCATTTACCAAAGAATCCCCTTGCCAATGCATGGAAATCGTAAGCAATAAAATAGGACAACTCTTGTGCATACTGACAAGAGAATTGACAATATCTATTTCAGAATTGCTAAGTTAGCGATTTGTAGCTTTGGAGGCCGGATGCGCGGGCAGATGTGCACAAGAAACGCATCCAGGGCCCCCAGATGCTCTTTGGATCTAGAGAGCATCCGGGGGCCCTAGATGTGCTTCCTGTGTGCATCCATAGGGCATTCGGGAGCTCTCTCTTGGCGTCGTCAAGATGAAATTATCGTAGGTGTAGAAACTCTTTCCAGGATAGGAGGAGTGTGCACCGTTGAGAATGGCATCAAAGAAATCATTGGTTATGATTGAGGAGACAAATTTGGGAGACGGGCGAGTGGAATGACATGGGCCTTGTTGGCATCTAGTTTCGCAGAAGTCATTTCCAGTGTCGTAGTAGCCATATTTGCTACAACACAACTTCATCAAACATCCACAACTCTTTGTAGAAATGCTCTCCCAAACAACAAAACAATCTCCACTGCTAATACCAACATTTCCCTTCGTTCACTCTCCATCTCTCTCGATTACTTCAACTGCTTCTTCATTGGACTTGTATCTCTAAAGCTCTTCTTGTCAGTATTTATAGAGTGGCAAATGCTTGTGAGTGAAATAAATGTTGAGGTGGAAGATAGGGTCGTTTACACAATATCTCCCACGCTTTGCTTTTAATAATAACACGTTCTTATTCTCCATTTAATTATTGCTCGCCTACGTAACCATCTAGGGGCACATTCCAAGGAAATTGATACCCACTTCAAACGATAATTTTTTGATAATTTATACTATTGAACACCATCTCTAAATTTTTAGGGTTCACTTAAGAGTTTCTCTCTAGGTGGCTGCCAGTTCTTGCACAACCATTCAATAGAAAGAAGACGATAAAGATTAGAATCTGAAGCAGTACAGAAAGAACTCTAACAAAACAAACATGTGAGTCGTGTTGGTAATCATGTAAACAAGTCCTATCCTCTATATTACAGATGTAATACTCTAGAGATTGACCTGCTTGTTCAAAGCCACTAATAATAAGTTTTAGTACAAACGATCTTGAACTTGCAGCAGTTGGAGATGAAGAGGGTTTTTTTGAGAATCCTTATGAATCTGATTAGTGAATCTTGATTGATGAACATTGAATCATGAACTACATTTTGATTTCGTATATAATATGGCTTATTTGAATATTTGTGAACTATCAATTGACATTTAGTATTATTTATCTTCAATCTTGATCAATGATGAAGTATCATACTATGTTTACTATCAAATGATTTAATTTTGTACATTTCTTGCATTTCTTTGCATATAAATATGTATATCCAAACNCCCCCCCCCCCCCCCCCCGCAAAAAAAATAAAAAAAATCGCACACCCGCACCTGAATCGGCAACTTAGCAAAATTGAGTCCCTAGAGTAAAGGGACAACTAAAACCAGTTTTTGGGCCTTGCCACTAGTATATGCATTGAAAATATTTGAGTTACATGAAAGACTGCCACTTGAGACTTGAATGAACCGCAAAGGATACGGGGAAAAAAATCCCACCTTTAAAAATTGCAATTGTTTCAAAACCCATAATTTATAGACATTATACACTTGTCCCATTCTATGTATAGAACTGTATTAACTTCAAAGAATCTATTGACTTGATACATACAGTCATGCACCGAAACAAGTCCTATAATCAGCAATCACTTTGTGTCTGCGATGTCAGTGTCCTCAGTTTCATTTTCATTTAATTTTTTCATTGGCCGGTGACTTTCAAATGATATGATCAGTATCATCGATTTCAATCTCAATGGGATTTATCTTATTATTTTTCCAAGTAATACTATGATGAGGTATTCCATTCATGATGGTATTCCTTCAGATTGTCTAGCCCGTCTCTCTAGGTCTGCTAGATGGCGATGTGCTTCTCTCAATTCATCCATGGCACTAGGACCGTGATTTTCCAATGCCTCAATCACCTGTCTCTGGAATCCAATTGCAAGCTCAAAGCTGTAACAGAGTGCAAAAATATGCTTCAGTAGTAGAGAACAATAGTAACCTAAAACAAGCATGACGAGAACGGAACCAAGCTGCAGTTCAATGTATCCAATCAACCAAAACCACAAACTTCTGTTTATAGGTCATACTGAAATTTATGTACTGCATTATTTTAAAATAGGTGATTTAAAAAAAGGGATGGAAAGAAATGAAGCACATCAGACCACAAGAATAGCAACAAACCCTCAAACAAATACATAAAAGAAGCAACCTGCAAACAATGAAGTGTGTTTACACTCATGATGGAGTCTTGTTTTTGTAATTGGTCAATTTTGTACCTGGAGTATTGTGCTAAGAATGAACATAGAAGGACCACAAAGGAATCACTTGGAAAAAACATGCAAATACAATATGATTTCCTATAGAATTATAGAAGAGCTAGTATTCAAAACCAACTATTCCAATGCATACATGTTCATGTAGGAGCTAACCTTGGACAATATAGTCTGAAAGTAAATGTAAAGTTAAACTAGCAGTTTACTAAAGCTGCTTTAATCCAATTGCACAAAAGGTCACAGATATTAAAAGTAAGTGTACTAAATTACTACTAATAAGTAATGTTTGGAAGCTTCTATAAGTTTGTCCAAGCCCAGTGGCAATGAGGAAGAAGTAAGAAACAAGCTTTCATCCAGTTGGTCAAAAGGTCACAGATCTCAAAAGTAAGTGCATTAATAAGGAGTGTTTGGAGGCTTCTAGCAGTTGGATTAATCCATAGCTGTTTAAAAGGTCAGCCCATATATTTTACTATGGCAAAGAAATTGCACCTTCAAGAAGCTAAACCAATAATATTTTTTTTGCATTCTCTAAAGGGCATTTTTCCTTGATAGCTGCTGAGATATAAGTATCCATAGCTGACCTTAGTTGACCTTAGTTGCTGAGATATAAGTACTCTACCAGATTTGTGTGTATAATATATATAAAATCCTATTGTCATAAATAGACCAGCCTATTGATATCAGATCGCAACCAATGTTGAGTAATGGAGAATTGGAACTCTAAATAATGTGGCTTCTCACCATATACTCTTTCTAATTGAAGTGTAAAAAGGAAATATGTTATTTTTCTGGACTTTCAATGGTCAGTTCTGAGCAACTGTTATTTTTATACAGCAAGAATAAGAGTATTTGTTACCATTTATATGCAAACCCTACGGAATAGTTTGAATATGCTGAAACCAACTAAAGAGGGTAAATTTTTTGAAGATTTCGTAAACCTCATAGAATAGGAACTATTAAATTTTGCCATTTTGGCATAACAATTTTCATTTCTACAAGGAAACAAAGCCTGAGAATAATCTGATTATGTATTGTGTTTGAACTTTTGAGGTCAGAGAAAACTGTTAAATCTAGCTTGTGCACTGTTTCTTGAAATCTAGATAAATCATCCACTGAACAAAGAAAATAACTTAGAATTCAATCTCTGCTTTTGCAGTATTAAGCAAAAGATAACAGGGTGAAGTGTTCTGACCTGCCCATCAACCTGTGCATATTTGCAAGGCTTTGAATAGTTTCAAATTTTCAATGGAATCCATATGCTGCGGTCCAAGAGCAATTTCCATAACTCCCTTGGCCATTGGCCCATTTTAAACATCTGTGCTGTGGCTGAAGGTTTCCCTAGCACCTCATATGCTGAACCTAGATTGTTGTAAATGTATCCTACTCCAAAATGTTGACTCCCAAAGCTTTCTTTCATTTTTTGTACAGCGCTCTCTAGATAAGAAATTGCTTCTTTCACATTGCCAGTCATTAGAAGCAACCAACCAAGCCTTCCAGCAGTGCTCCCTTCTGCATGCTGGTACTTAGGAGACACTTAATAGATTTCAAGGGCCATCTTATAGAAATTCAAATAAATGGCAGCTCCAAAGTCATTCATCATCTCGTACAACATAGCAAGCTCTGTAAAGGCCTCCCCTACCTTCTCTGGGCTCGTCTGTGAATGCTTCTTTAATGTCTTAGAAGCTAGTTCACATCATTTCTTAGGGTCTCCATAATTTTTCAGATTACAGAGTGCTTTGCCCATGTAAAGAAGTACCATTGCTCGCAGCTCACTTTCCTTCTCAGTCTGCTGAAAAATTCCCTTTAGCATATTGATGGCATTGTCATATCTTCCTAGAAAAATCTGTAGATTGGCCAAATCCGATTCAGAATCAATGAGCTCCTTCTTCATGTCCCAAACCTTGGGAACCCGCTTGGCAGCCTCATTATGTTCTAAAGCCTTCTCATACTCACCTAAGCCAGCATATATAGCTGCAAGAAGCCTCTGATCCATTAAGCTCAACAGAATTCTCCCCCAGATGCTTTCTATCGATTTCCAAAGCCTTCAACCATAAGGTGAACGCCTCCTTGAAATTCAATAAAGCTACATATGCCTCAGCAACCTTTTCACTTAAACCAGTCAAATGAGGATGTCCGGCCTCCAGCACCTCCTCCTTCAATTCAAGACTCTGGATATAGTTTCTCAGAGCTTCTTCCCTCCTCCCCAAGGCAGTTTTCACACCCCCCAACAAACTTTGAATATCAGGAACTATAGGTGTATTCTGAAACTGACTACGCTCATTCTCAAGTATCCCAATAGCCCTATTCAAATAACCCAAGCTCTCATCAAACTTCCCCAATGCATAATGAACAAAACCTAATAAATACAGAGAGGTAGTTACAGGGATAGAGCTCTTGTCATCCTTTCTAAATTCCTAAGTGCCCTATTGGCATAAGCAATAATGGTCTCTGGGTTCTCATCTGCTGATTCCAACTCCTGCCCCATACTGAGACAAGCCATTCCGAGCCTTTTGTTGTCTTCATCAAACACAGATTCCATTTCCCTGAATGCAATCTCTAGCTCATCCACTGTAACTGCAGCTTCAAAGGCTCTGTCCACACTGTCATCTCTCTGTAATTTACTGGCGGTCTCTAACCCTCTGTAGAAGGCAATTTAAATATTCGATCTTTTAGTGTTTCGAGGGTTTCGGATGTGTACTATTGTACCTGACAACTCACAAAAGTTTCTACTTGGTTGTAATGCAGGTGAAAAAACAAATCCATTTCCATATAGTTCAGAAGATATTCTGTTATGGTGTCTTTCTTTAATTTTCTTGCTTCTCCCCTCTTTTTCATACAACTCAACGGTTCTAATGCTGTTCAATACCCTGGGATTAACATGTTTGCCGAAATCCTGGATTCGTTGCACCACAAGGCAGTGAAACTTTCTCATGTTTGACCTCTACATGAATTGGTCATGTTTTACAAATTAATCAAATTCATAGGATATAAGTAATCTACCAGATTTGTGTGTGTATAAGTATATATAAAATCATATTGTCATAAATAGATCAGCCTATTGATATCAGGTTGCGACCAATGTTGAGTAATAAGGAATTTAACTCTAAATAATGTGGCTTCTCACCATATACTCTTTCTAATTTAAGTGTGAAGAGGAAATATGTTATTTTTCTGGACTTTCCATGGTCAGTTCTGAGCAACTGTTATTTTTATACAGCTAGAATAAGAGGATCTGTTACCATATATATGCAAACCCTACAGAATAGTTTGAATATGCTGAAACCAACTAAAGATGGTAAATTTTTTGAAGATTTTGTAAACCTCATAGAACTATTTAATTTTGCCATTTTGGCAGAACAATTTTCATTTCTACAAGGAAACAAAGCCTGGGAATAATCTGATTATGTGTTGTGTTTTGAACTTTTGAGATCAGAGAAAACTGTTAAATCTAGCTTGTGCACTGTTTCTTGAAATCTAGATAACTTAGAATTCAATATTTGCTTGTAGGGTATTAAGCAAAGATAACAGGGTGAAGTGTTCTGACCTGCCCATCAACCTGTGCATATTTGCAAGGCTTTGAATAGTTTCAATGGTATCCATATGCTGCGGTCCAAGAGCAATTTCCATAACTCCCTTGGCCATTTCAAACATCTGCACTGCGGCCGAAGGTTTCCCTAGCTCCTCATAAGCTAAACCTAGATTGTTGTAAATGTATCCTAATCCAAAATGTTGACTCCCAAAGCTTTCTTTCATTTTTTTTACAGCGCTCTCTAAGTAAGAAGTTGCTTCTTTCACACTGCCAGTCATTAGAAGCAACCAACCAAGCCTTCCAGCAGTGCTCCCT
Organism: Thuja plicata; assembly: GCA_018584345.1. NCBI lineage: Eukaryota > Viridiplantae > Streptophyta > Pinopsida > Cupressales > Cupressaceae > Thuja > Thuja plicata. Next base: position 1,111,598 of record MU225150.1, on the reverse strand, counting down.
TCTGCATGCTGGTACTTAGGAGACACTTCATAGATTTCAAGGGCCACCTTATAGAAATAAATGGCAGCTCCAAAGTCATTCATCATCTCGTACAACATAGCAAGCTCTGTAAAGGCCTCCCCTACCTTCTCTGGGCTTGTCTGTGAATGCTTCTTGAATTTCTTGGAAGCTAGTTCACAGCATTTCTTGGAGTCTCCATAATTTTTCAGATTACAGAACGCTTTACCCATGTAAAGGAGTACCATTGCTCGCAGCTCACTTTCCTTATCTGTCTGCTGAAAATTTTTCTTTAGCATATTGATAGCATCGTCATATCTTCCTAGAAAAATCTGTAAATTGGCCGAATCCAATTCAGAATCAATGAGCTCCTTCTTCATGTCCCAAATCTTGAAAATCCTCTTGGCAGCCTCATTCTGCTCTAAAGCCTTCTCATACTCACCTAAGCCAGCATATATAGCTGCAAGAAGCCTCTGATCCATTGCAAGCTCCACAGAATTCTCCCCCAGATGCTTTATATCGATTTCCAGAGCCTTCAAACATAAGGTAAACGCCTCCTTGAAATTCAATACAGCTACATATGCCTCAGCGACCTTTTTACTTAAACCAGCCAATTGAGGATGTCCGGGCTCCAGCACCTCCTCCTTCAATTCAAGACTCCGGATATAGTTTCTCAGAGCTTCTTCCCTCCTCCCCAAGGCAGTTTTCACATCCCCCAACAAACTTTCAATATCAGGAACTAAAGGTGTATTCTGAAACTGACTACGCTCATTCTCAAATATCCCAATAGCCCTTTTCAAATAACCCAAGCTCTCATCAAACTTCCCCAATGCATAATGAACAGAACCTAATAAATACAGAGAGGTAGCTAGAGGGATAGAGCCCTTGTCATCCTTTTCTAAATTATTAAGTGTCCTATTAGCATAAGCAAGAACGGTCTCTGGGTTCTCACCTGCTGATTCCAACTCCTGCCCCATTCTGAGACAAGCCATGCCAAGCCTTTTATCGTCTTCGTCAAACACAGATTCCATTTCCCTGAATGCAATCTCCAGCTCATCCACTGTAATTGCAGCTTCAAAGGCTCTCTCCACACTGTCATCTCTCTTTAATTTACTGGCAGTCTCTAACCCTCTGTAGAAGCCAATTTGAATATTAGAACGTTTAGTGTTTCGCGGATTTCGGATGTGTACCATTGTACCTGGCAATCCGCACAAATTTCTACTTGGTTGTAATGCAGGTGAAAAAACAAATCCATCTCCATGTAGTTCAGAGGGTGTTCTGTTATGGCGTCTTTCTTTAGTTTCCTCGCTTCTCCCCTCTTTTTCATGCATCTGAATGGTTCTAATGCTGTTTGAAACCCTGGGTTTAACATGTTTGCCGTAATCCCGAGTTCTTCGCAACACATGGCAGTGAAATTTTCTCATGTTTAATCTCTACATGACTCTACATGAATTGGTCATGTTTTTTTGCATTTAATCAAATTCGTAGGATAAACCCCACTAAAACTGTTAGCTGTGAAAATAAGTTGTCAGCAATTTCTTTCATTTACGGATAACAAGGTCCCTTCTATTTTGTGTTTAAACTTGTGGTTTTATTTTCATTATCTTGTTTGTGCACTCTATTTGTTTAAATAAATAGTTTTCAATAATAGGAAATTGTATATAGTGTGGATGTTTTATTGGTAGTTTTTAGTGGGATTGTTCTAAAAGTACATATTCAATGAACTAAAAGTGATTCTATTTGTAAGAATTTGTATTCGTTTCAAGTGAACATTAGCATGTCTACATTTTTTCTTTAATTTTAGATTTATTTTTATTTTGTTATTTTTAGAATAATAATTAATATGCAAATGATACATTTTAATGTATAAATTGATAAATAAGTTTATCTTAATTTAATTTAATTTACATTTATTTATATAGGATTTGCTCTTTTTTTTTTTTATCATTTGTTATTTCAAGTTATATTTGTAGACATAGAACTAACCTAGTTGAATTCTTAAGTAGGAGATATTTTTGATGCAGGAGCATCCCAGGATTTTTGGCAATCCTGTATCAAACAAAATAATGTTTGCTTTTGAAGTTTGGTAGCTTATAGGAGTCCTCGGTTGAGTACTCGGTTGCTCGGTTTCCTGTTGATCAGTGACTAAGCTCGGTGGTGTTATGCTCGGTAGTAGTTGATCGGTACTTGGTCACTGTTGGTGACTCAGTTACTATTGGTGGCTCGGTGCTCGGTGTACTGACGGGTTTCGGTGTCTATTACTTAGTAGTTTCACCGAGTGGGTGTCTGTTGCTCGGTGGTCTGTTTTCACAAACTGGGTTTATTTTGTTAGATTTGCAGGCCGACTTGTTGGCTAACTTATGCATTTAATTTGGATTGCGACATTAATGATGGATCTCTCATTGGGGATTGTGTGGACCTAAATATGGGTCAGGGGGTTTTCCAATGTTTTTTTATTATAGGCCGACCTGTTGGTTGACTTTTGTATTTAAGTTGTATTTTGGGATCAGAATTGGGAGAGCAGATCGAAGTGTTGGATCTGAGAATCTGGATCGAGAGTTGTATGTCTCGAAGAAGATCCGTAGTTGATCTTGAGTTTTATCTTTGTACTTGGTCATAACTGGGAAGGCCTTACAGCTCGACATGTTGGATGTAATTGATTATTTGTGATAATAGAAAGTTGAATGTTGATTATATTTCTGTGTATTTGGTTGTTTCTGGTGTTATGGTTAGTGACTGTCACTTTGGACAATCCTTCGTTGCATCCTCCATCATTGACTGCATCGGGTGGTATCAGAGCCAGGTTTCAATCGCTAGAGAAGGAGTTAGATTTCCAATTGCTGGAGATTGAGGAGTTCAATCTTGAAGATTTACGAGCTTTGCAGAAGCAAGTGCAAGATCTACAAACGGAGTTACAAAGAAAGAATGTGTCTAGAGAACACTGAAATGGTGGTGAAGAATTTGAAAAAGAATATCATTTCGAAGAAGATGTCAAAGATCTAGAGGAGGCTAGATTTCAAAGAGCTATGTCTAAAATTGGGAAAAGACCTAAGATTGAAGTTTCTACATTTGCTGGAAGCCTTAGGCCAGAAGAGTTGATCGATTGGATTAATGAGATGGATGAATACTTTGAGTATGAAGAAGTGGAAGATCTTGATAGAGTTCGGTTTGCAAAGACAAAGCTAAAAGGTCATGCACACATATGGTGGAGAAAATTTCAATTGGAAAGAAGTCAGAGAGGTAAAGACAAGATCATCACATGGAACCGAATGGTTGAGAAGTTGAAGAAGCAATTCATTCCAGTGGATTACGAATAGGAGATTTTCAAGAAGATTCAAGGTTTGAGGCAGGCAAACAAATTGGTGCAAGAGTACACCAAGGAGTTTTATTGGATCCTGATTAGGGATAAACATTCAGAAGATGACAAGGAGAAATTTGCTAGGTATATCTATGGCTTGAGACCTAGTATTCAAGAAGAGTTACTTACTGTTCGGATGACAACAATAGGATATTCTTATCAGATGCATTGAAGATTGAGGAGAAACTGAACAAGAAATTTGAGAGCAGACAAAATAAAAAAAACCAAGGTGGTAAGACTGATGACACAACTGTTGAAAGTAAGGTGGTGGATAATCCTAAGCAGACTGGGGTAGGATCTAGCAGTAGTCAAACAACTAAGGATTACAATTGTGGGTATGGAAGAAGAGGAAGAAGTGATTTCATCGGTACTTGTTTTCAGTGCGGTGAGAAGGGACATAGGGCCTGGTCATGTCCTCAAAAGTAGTTCACCCTGACTACCGAGGAAAGTTCAGTGAATGCTGCAGAAGAAGGTGAAGTTATGATCACTAGAAGATTGGTTGCATGTATTAATGAACCAGTGCAGAGAAGAATTTTGTTCAGAACCATATGTAAGTGCAAGGACAAGGTATGTAATGTCATAATTGATGGTGGCAGTTCTGAGAACTTTGTTTCAGAAGAGATGGTTAGTAAGTTAAATTTGGGAAGGAGAAAACATCCTAATCCTTATCAGATTAGTTGGATATGAGATGTGTCTAAGGTTAGGGTTGAGGAGCAATGCCTTGTTAATTTTAAGATTGGATTTTATTATGATGAGATATTATGTGATGTGTCGCCTATGGATGCTTGTGACCTGTTGCTTGGTAAACCTTGGCAATATGACAAACATGTTATGTTTGATGGTCGTGCAAATACCTATGTGGTAAGGCATGGTGGATACAAGCATAAACTGATACCTTTACAGGGAGCAGGGACTAAGGGATGTGGAGTTATCAGATGTTGTCCAAATGACAGTGACAAACATGACAAGAAGAGAGTTAATGAACCTATTCCTATGAGTGAAAGGAAAGAGAATTTGAAGGGAAAAGAGAAGGAAATCTCTGAGGAACTTGCAGAGATTAAGAAACTAATGGCGTTTTTGGCTGAGACAATGTAGCAAATGTTGACACTAGTGACATATAGGGATGCAGATGATACCGAGTTGATCAGTAAGTCGAATGAGAATGTGGTTCAACAAAACACTAATGGTATCAAAAGTGTAGAGGATGGTCAAAGTCAGTTACTGTTGGTGGTAGACAGAAGATCTGAGGAAGGTGCATGACATATGAATTTGTCGAATGGGGTAGTGGATAGAGTGAAGACATCATGGAGTGGAGGGCAAGATGAGATATGGGTTAAGAACAAGTATGGAATACCTGTTCTGATTCCCTTAAGATGTTCATGATTTCCTTTATGGGAACATCTTCTTTACCTGGGGGGTCTGATGCAGGAGCATCCTAGGATTCTTGGCAATCCTGTATCAAACAAAAATATGTTTGCTTTTGAACTTTGGTAGCTTAGAGGAACTTCCTCGGTTGAGTACTCGGTTGCTCAGTTTTCTGTTGATCGGTGACTAAGCTCGGTGGTGTTCTGCTCGGTAGTAGTTGCTCGGTACTCGGTCATTGTTGGTGACTCAGTTACTATTAGTGGCTCGATGCTCGGTGTTACCGACGATTTTTGGTGTTTGTTACTTGGTAGTTTCACCGAGTGGGTGTCTATTGCTCGGTCGTCTATTTTCACAGACTGGGTTTATTCTGTTAGATTTGCAGGCTGACTTGCTGGCCGATTTATGCATTTAATTTGGATCACAATGTTAATGATGGATCTCTCATTGGGGATTGTGTGGACCTAAATCTGGGTCGGGTTTTTTTTTCCAATGTTTGTTTATTATAGGTCGACTTGTTGGCTACCTTTTGTATTTAAGTTGTATTATGTTCTTTGTTTTGGGATCAGATTTGGAAGAGAAGATCGAAGTGTTGGATCTGAGAATCTGGATTGAGAGTTGTATGTCTCAAAGACGATCCGTAGTTGATCTTGAGTTGTAACTGTATACTTGGTCGTAACCAGGAAGGCCTTACAGCCTGACATGTTGGATGTAATTGATTATCTATGATAATAGAAAGTTGAATGTTGATTATATTTCTGTGTATTTGGTTGTTTCCATTGTTATGGTTATTGATTGCAAGTTTGGACAATCATTCATTGGATCCTCAATCCTTGACTGCATCAATTTTACACAACAAGTCAAATAGTGATATTGCTATTAGAACTCAACCGTGTATTTTTTGAGTCAAACTCATTAACCCATGTTTCATGAGTATTGGTTCACAAGAACCCATCTCTCATGAGAATGAATGGAACACTTAGCACTCACTCGATCTAGGTGATGCTCACATAGGTGAAGCACCGAGACTTCCGATGAGGTCACCCATCATGAGTAATGGTTCACAGGAACCCATCTCTCATGAGAATGAATGGAACACTTAGCACTCATTCGATCTAGGTGATGCTCACAAGGGTGAAGCACCGAGACTTCCCACGATGGGTGACCTCTCGGGAAGTCTTGGTGCTTCAGCTCTGTGAGCATCACCTAGATCGAATGAGTGCTAAGTGTTCCACATATTCTCATAGGAGATGGGTTCTTGTGAGCCACTACTCATGAAACATGGGTTAATGAGTTTGACTCAAAAACTACACAATTGAATCCTAATAGCAATATCACAATAGTTCAATTCTACTAGTGTGAAAATGACTTTAAAACTAGTAATTTCAAATTTGCTTTTTAGGTCCAAGTGCACCTCCTCTAATAGTTATTATGTATCTATTGGAACACAATAACCATTAATTCATGTTTCATGATGTTATGATACACTGAATTTGTTTGAAAATATCTAGAGCTAATCTAAGAATCAAGATATATCCACAGTGACAAAAAAAACCAAAGCACAATAGTCATAACCTAGAGAACTCTTAAAAATGTTTATTAATACGACCCTTTATTAGACACAAGTTGCAAACATTTGGGTAAACATTCTATAAATGTAAAATTCTATGCAAGTTTGTTCTACATGTGTTGTTCAGACCCATGAGCATTGTTCAAAACTACACCGCAAATTTTAGTCTTGTGAGTGTGGAAGTGAATTAGAGTGGGAAAAAAATGATACAAAGTCAATTATTTGATCATTTTTATTGCACAAACACGTTTGTAAATCAATGTGATAAAATACAATAGATTGAATCCATCCATAAAAGTGTCATTATTATGATGTATACAATAGTTTCCATGTTATTCATTGAACAAGCACATTTGTAAATCAATGTGATAAAATACAATAGATTGAATGCATCCACAAAAGTGTCATTATTATGATGTATACAATAATTTTCATGTTATTCAATTCATAAATAATATTGAAACTTAAGTAAATTAAATGCATTAGACATATAGTTTAAAAATAAAAAAATAATTTTTACATTCTATAAAGAAAGATAAATGACATATTTATAATTATTTAAAATAAATCTACGAAATATAATATTATTGCTCAATCATTTCAATTCTATATATTCATTGTATAAACTTAAAAAAATACTTTTGATATATTACTAATATTTATAATGATAAATAAAATAATTCTAACATTCTGAAATAAATTTGAAAAAATATTAAAAAATCTATAAAAATTATTACAACTTTCTACATTACTAAATATATATGTACTATTATAATTCTCTTCTCGATTCATTTGCTACCAAGATACATTATTATTATTATTATTAATATTGATATTGGCAAAGAATTAATAATTACGCGATGACAATGAGGAAAGAGTTTCCTGGAGAGGGTTGTACTAGGGTTTAAGCCCTGTATATTTGTCAATTCTCCATCGACAATGCGAGTACTTTCACATTAGTATCTGTAATAATTCGACAATGAGAAATTTTTGCAAACCTGTTTTTTGCAGGGCCAAGTATTTTGATGGTCATGGGAAAACTAGGCTTTTTAGCATTAGGAGAAGCTTTAATTTACAGGAAAACGAGGAAGTGTGTATAGAAATTAAAGAAGTATGGCACAAGAGTTCAACGGCAGAACGAACTGAAAGTGGGCTTACTTTCCCTTCTGAATTACATCAGTTTAGAATATCACAGGCGGCTAAAATTCTAAACTTTCAAAGCCCTAAAACCTCTATAAACGTTAAACACCATTTTGCGCAAATGGGTTTCTACAGAGGCTTAGCGACCGGGACGAAAACAGATACAGAGGAAAAAACAGAAAAAGCTTTTCTGGCTGCATCCACAATAGAGGAGCTCAAGGCTTCATTTAGAACAATGGAGACCGTGTTTGATTCAGATGATAAGAAGCTTGGTATGGCTTGTCTGAGAATGGGTCAGAAGTTCGATTCAGCAGGTGAGGACCCACAAACAATTCTTATCTATGCCGAGAGGGCACTTAGGATTCTAGAAGAACATAACAAGAACTCCGTAGAGGTAGCCATGTCTCTTCATCTCATGGGCTCTGTACATTATGCACTAGCTAAGTTTGGGGAGAGTTTGAGCTATTTGAATAGGGCTAACAAGATGTTGGAAAAATTACAGAAAGAGGATACTCCCATGCAGATCAAGCCTATAAGTTTTGCTGTGCAGATTCTGTTGGGTAACGTGAAAACTGTCATGGGAAGGAAGGAGGATGCTCTGAGTAATTATACCAAGAGTCTTAAGTTGAAGGAGGAGATAGTGGGGCCTGATCACCCCCATATGGCTGTTACAATTAGGGAGGTTGTGGAGGCACTGGTGGCCGCACAGAATTTTGAGGAAGCGTTGCCATTATGCTTGAAGACATTGGATTTGCATAGAAAGCAGTTGGGAGAAAATTCTGCTGAGGTTGCGACTGATAGGCAGCTTCTCGCAGTCATATATGGTGGACTAGGTGAGGAGAAAAAGGCATTAGAAGAGAATGAGGCTGCTAAGAAGGTTCTGAAGAAGTGGGGCATGAATAAGGAGTTGATATATTCTGAATTATATTCAGCCAATGTGCAGATTTCAGTTGGTAAATATGATGATGCAATCGATGCTCTAAGGGGAGTTATTCAGAAAACTAACAAGGACAGTAGACTGCGAGCAACGGCACTTCTTTATATGTCCAAAGCACTCTGTCAATTGGAGAAGTATGACGAGTCAAAGAAATGCTGTGCGATAGCTACCAATTTATTCAAAAAGTTTGAGCAGAAAAGTCCAGGGAAGGTGGCGGAGGCCTACACAGAGCTTGCGATGTTGTACCATACAATGAATGATTTTGAAGCATCGATTTCTCTCTATAAGAAGGCCCTTAAGATCTATGAAAATTCATATCAGGACCCAAATGCAGAAGCAAGGGCTAAGGGACAGCTCGGATATTTGCTTCTATTGACTGGCAATGTGGAAGAAGCTATTTCCAACCTAGAGAGTGCGGCATTGATGTTGGAAGAAAGCTTTGGGCCTCATTATTTCGGAGTGGGATATATTTACAATGATTTGGGTGTGGCATATGAAGAGCTAGAGAGACCTCAGACAGCCGTTCAGATGTTTGTGAAGGCAAGGGAAATAATGGAAATTGCTCTTGGACCACAGCATATGGACACTCTTGATACTATTCAAAAGCTTGCAAACGTGCATGGGTCAATGGGCAGGTTTGTGGACCGCATCTAATTATCTTTTGTCTGCTTTGCCGAATAATAACCCAGGAAATGAGATTAATTTCTATTTTTTTTAATCAAACCGAAAGTAACTTATTCTTAAGAAAACTAATATAAGCAAATAGTTTTCTCCTGTCCCAAAGTAGTGTTTATGTTCTTTATAAATCTAGGTGTTACGTCCTATTAGAAATGATTGTGCTTCTGGTCTGATTGAAAGAAATTATAACTTCTTGATTCTTTTAATGTAGGAGGAATTTATTGATAGAAGTTCCTCCACCATAAACCAGAATACAACTCGTAGTGAAGAGACTGATCTGTATTTTATAGGCAATAAGATGGGGAATATATTGGTGGGGTCAATTACTTACAACAATTATAGCATAGCGATGATTCTAGAATTATAATTAATGAGCCATAAGTGAGTGGACGTAAAAATATGCTCTAAGAGAATGATATCTGAATAAAGTGTAATATCCCCAAATAGGGATACTAGGAAAAGATAACAAATTCTACAAATTTATTTGCATGTAAAAACCTCAATCACAGTCCCAGATATCATGTCAGAATCAGATCTGAATTTACCAACTAAAGAAATAGTTTTCAGATTATTCTCTGGGTTTAGAAACATACAATAACCTTAATATTGTTAAGTTTTCGAGAACCAGAATAGCATAAATAAATATCAGGAAAATCAAAGCACATAAACTCCTGAGACACAGAGGTTTACCCTGGGAAAACCCTCCACTTGAGTGTGAAAAACCCAGCCCCACAAAAACAGATCCTTTATTGTAAGTTCAAATGAAATACAGTGCTCTCATGATTATGATTGATGACACTTAACAATCAATCAATAAGCTTTATGCAGAATAAGGAAACTGTAAGTATCTCACAGATACTTCTCACAAAGAGTATGCCTTACAATAATAAAAACGATCATATATTGATCAGAAACACAATACTACTACAGCTCTGCCTAATGTAACACACACAGTAATCACACCGCTCTATCCACTTAGATGTATTTCACCGTATCTGTAGAATACCAAAAATGATATATATCATCGAAACTTTTTCATAAACCTCTTTAATTGATTCATCTCAAGAATTGGATAGACTTCCCTGAAATACAGATGGACCATCGTTACAAAACATCATGACAACACACAATGAATTGTCGGTTATAAAGACGCCAGGTAAGACACGTCAATTGTAACTTGAGCCACCACAAACATCAAGGACTCCCGATGCAATCTCATCTCAAACTCAATGTGACGAGAGAATACAAAGCATGATAACAATACAACTGATGCATACAAAGTAGCGAATGGACTCCTCTTCATGGAATACAAATGAGCACCGATTCATTACCATAACCGCCGACCATTAAGAAGTCAGCATATCCATGCAAAACATAAAACAAGCCACCTCTGATAAATAAACAAAGCAAAATTGAACCTCTGGAAGAAGAAAAATGGACGCCATATAGATGGTAACATATGAGAGGAATATACAGCTCGACGTCAAGCACATTAAAACTATAATACTGTGTGGTGACGGTTACAGGCAGTAGACAATTCATCTTCAATACAAGGACTCTTCTTACCAAGACCAAGAGATAGAAAACACAATCTGAAAGATCTGAAGCAGCTACCGATAGATCATATCAGAGATACCAGAAATGTAAAGAACAGCAACACAGGTATTAGGATCTTTCTCGCAGCTATTAACTTCAACACTCCCTCTTAGCAAGAGAGAGATCTTCAATAGGTCATCATATGACAAGTACACATAGAGCTGCAACCAATATGTGTCAATAACAAAATCTCATCACAGATTTTTTCAGCATAATATTGTCATCTCAGCATAACATTCACCATGGCTACTCCCAGAGGGTGAAAGAACAAAAAATTAAGTCATAGATTCTCTCACATGACATCCACCATGGCTACTCCCAGAGGGTGGATCCACCATAGCTACTCCCAAAGGGTGGAACAAGGGCTTTCACCTTAGACTTCTCTCGCAGAGAAGAATGCATTAACAAGGGATTTCACCTCAAACTTATCTCGTAGAGAAGAACTCATTAACAAGGGATATCACCTCGAACTTCTCTCGCAGAGAAGAACTCATTAAAACACATAAAATAGCATCTGAATGCTGAGACTCTCTCTCAGCCAAGACTCCCTCTCAACAGGGGCAGCATTCTCACTGTTTTGATTATCATAACAAAATAGAGCTGATTCCAATGTTGACCAAACAAAGAGCTTTTGCACTCTCCCTCTGCCACACAAGCTCCCTTTGAATATCATTTCTTCCTCTTTGAAGAAACTAATCACAATGACAACCTGTATAGGATCTTCCTCTTTAATGAAGTTATGTGTCACTAATTCAGTCGCATGGCTGCAAGCAGCATCCCCATGTTCATTTCTATAGCCTGCATGACTTTGCATGAATCTCTAATCATCCCGTTGCTTCTCAATCTGTCCCGCAACCAAGAGAGATAAATAATAATTCATAGAATCAACCTATTATGAAGAGAAATATACAGATCAATGCTAAAAGCATACATTATTCCCAGTGTTATAACATGAATTAATATTAACTACACAAAAATTAATGATCAATATTCAAAGGTATAATCATAAAATACTTATCTCTTTGTTGTCTAATCTTCCTCAAGAAAGATCTCAGCACGCACACAAATAAGGATCAATACACAACTATCTCTTTTAACAATATTGAACGATAATCACAATTCAACATTCATACGATGATCATAGCATTGCATGCATACTATCTTGCACAATGAATACCAACGAACATCTCCTTAAAGAATACCTCCTGTAAACATGAACAATCCTCAATCTTGAATGATCATAACTGAACCAAGAAGACCTGTTCATAACTTGTGATGGTCCAAAAATATTCACCGTAAATAGAATATCTCAAGGCTTAAGAGTTCTAGTTCTGGATCTTTTCTTTAGACCCGCTCTGATACCATGTTAAGTTTTCGAGAACTAGAATAGCATAAATAAATATTAGGAAAATCAAAGCACATAAACTCCCGAGACACAAAGGTTTACCCAAGGAAAACCCTCCACTCGAGGGTGAAAAACCCAGCCCCACAAAAACAGATCCTTTATTGTAAGTTCAAATGAAATATAGTACTCCCATGCTTATGATTGATGACACTTAACAATCAATCAATAAGCTTTATGCAGGATATTGAAACTGTAAGTATCTCATAAATACTTCTCACAAAGAGTACGTATTACAATAATAAAATCGATCATATATTGATCAGAAACACAATACTAACACAACTCTGCCTCATGTAACACACACAGTAATCACACCGCTCTATCCACTCAGATGTATTTCACTGTATCTGTAGAATCCCAAAAACAATATATATCATCAAAACTTCAACAAATATCTGCCCAGAAATTATCAGTACTGAAATACAGCAACTTCCGTTACATTTTTTGAGGTAAAATAGAGATAGATATGCAGATTTTAATACCCAACTTGCCCAGAAGTCTGCTGTCCACAAACAGAAATAAATTATAAGGTTTATACATACCAAACATGCAAGGTTGTACAAATTTTTATTTTCAATCACCGGTCAACCATTAATTTCTTGATTTCAGACTTTTAAAACACATTCACAAAATCTAAATCAACTCTAAACTAGTCTTAATCTAAATGATGTGACTAAAAGCCACAAAAGGAGAGTGAGAGAGAAAAGGAGAGGATGAACTTTTCATTCTTGTTCTCCAAACATAACTCGGTGAGTAGACAAGTTTGAGTTGTAACCACTCCTTTTCTTGACCTGCTGATTTGTAGCCAACACACAAGAGGTTGCACCTTCTAAGGGTTCATGGACCATGAAAGGAATAGCCAACAACCATAGTATCATCATCTAGGATCAATGACTTGGCCTTTTGGGTTCTCTTTGAAGTTGATTGTTTCCAAAAAATCGATTCATGGCTAATGACCATTGGGATTATGTATCATTTGGAGAAGTTTGGAGTAATGCAAGGATTTCTTAACTTTGTATATGCAACAATTTATCATTTTGTACTTTTCAATAATAATGTATAATTTAGGACATTCAAATCCTTGTATGTAAAATTGTAATTATGAACATGGACATTTATGTATTAGATTGTAATCCACCCAAATGTTGCATGAATTCCATCTTTTATTTTGGCATGTCTTGGCATTTGTGATGAATGTGCATGGATTTTTGTAGTGTAATTCTCATGTTAAGTTGAATCTTGGTTTATGATTAAAAAATGCAGTTCTTATTTCTTGTGGAATATTATTGTGTAACTAGTATAGATATAAATTATATATAATTCTTAAATGAAATCTATAATGCAATGGTGGGAGAAACATGAACTCCGTGTGTGATCATTTCCCCTTGCTTGTTTGTCATTTTGCTGCACGTGTATACCACCCATGCTTGCATGTTGAATCAAGATTTTGGTTTGTGAAGCCAAGGAGGTCTTTGTTGGTGATGACCGCCAAACCCAAGAGCACAAACTGCAAACACACCTTCACACACAAAGAGAAGCATGAGGCTATTTCACCAGTGAGAATTATAACTACATTGGGATAGTAAAATAAAGTACAAAGCCTTGCTCATAAAGGCAAGCAGAGAGCCGGTAAACATTACCGACAAACAAGTACCAGAACTATAAAAATACACTAATAATGTAATAACTAATGTTGGATGCCTCAGTAAACTTGAGCATAGTAAATGGTAAAACCTCATCTACTATGCAATATGAAAGCAAGATGCAATATGGGTCCTAACTACACAACCATGTTAGGTACCCATGTACAATGTAAATGCAATGAAATCTCTCACAAGCGGTGAAAAGGAGAAAACCACATGGGAGATAACTCTTCTCCAAAAGAGAAAAGAAACAAACAAGATGATTCATGAAGGACTCAATAATACCCCCAAGGATTGCATACATCATGTATACAGAATCAAGTATCCCCCCATGGAACGAAAAAGAGAGACAAGATGCTCCCCACCCTCCAGCCCGCTCTTCCCCCATAATGAAGAATCTCCAATGTCAATGAAGTATGCCTCAAAACAAAAGATAATCCAATGCCTACAAGCAACACATCTCCCCTTAAGGAGAAACAAGTCCACTCCATGTCCATTTGAAAGAAGGAGACGTTACTCTCCAAATAGAAATATCTGAAAACTATGTAAGAGTCTCCAAGAACGAATAATCCACCACATAATAATGATCAAACCAAACCAAGAAATGTGACAAATCAAGTGAATGAGGAAACTCATCAATGTCAATCTCCAAAGACGATGTATCAACAATTGTGCTACAACTATCATCAAAGAGGAGAGAAATCCCCTCAAGTATGTCTTCCAAATCTGCAAGATGAGACTCCACAAACAAGTCTGAAATACCTGCCAATTACCCATCCCACAAAGCAAGATATGGAACACTATGATCATCTTGCTCAAGAGTAGAACTCAAAATTGAAGAACCAGGTGGTGGAGGAGGAATCTCAACACTAGGCTCAAGAACACCAAGGTTCAAATGACCAAACTTCTCCTTACAAACATGATTTGCCCTTGATGGAAGGGTGTGAGCATCAGCCAAAGGGACATCATCATCAAGATCAAAATGAGAAAAGTAATACAATCATGATGCATAACTCACCACACATGTACCAATGATATCTCTAGTCTCTATATCTCTAATGTATACATAATTAGGAGTGAACTCAATTATCTTACCTTGTGCACCATGATAAATTTAATAAACTAAAAGGAGATTCGTGGTCAAGAAGGGTACACAAAGAACATCATTGAATGATCCCTCACCCATATCAATAGATCCTTTTCCACAAACCTTCATGTATGTATTGTTACCCATCAAAATGTTAGGTTAACTACAATGCTCAAAAGAACATATCCAAAGAAGATGCCATATGATGAGATGCACCTGAATCAAGAAGCCATCTCCCATTTGTAGGAGTAGTGGAGGCTACAAGTGGTTTACCTTTCATTCCATTAACAAATCCCATTTTCCTTAATTGTGAAGATGAATTTGCTGATTGTGATAGTGAAGGAGACACTGATGAGGGTAGAGGGATGTGCTGCTTTTGAAGAAGATGTGTAAGCTCATCAATCTTCTTACTATAATACCTATGCTCATCATGTCCTGATCTATTGCAATAAACCCATTTTATCTTCTTTTGTGAAGATTCCTCTTTAGAAGAGGTCTTAAACTCAGGGGTATGTTGTGAAGTAGATTCCTTAACTTGCTCATTAGACTTAGAATCCTTATTTTATTTCTTGCCCTTGCCACTTGAAATCTTTGGATGTGAATCTCTTGCAAGAAGTGCTTGAGACCTCGAAGTTGTTAATGTGCCATTTGTGCCAACTTTGCTTGTTCCCTTGTGAGATGAGCTGCAAAACCATCAAGATACGACATATTGTGTGCATTACCTAGAGCATCCATAGTAGCATAAAATGTAGAAACAAATATTGAATAATTTAGGACCTAGCTTAGAGAGAATAGAGAGAATCAACTATTCATCCTCTTTAGTAACCACACATTCTTTCAATTGCAATCTAAGAGAATTAAGTTTTGTGAAGAAATCCTGAAGATTGTCAAAATGTCTCGGATCAAGACCCATTAGTTCATTCTCAAATCCAAATTTCCTCATCTTATCTAGCTTACCAAAGAGACCCTCTAAGGTAGTCCAAATTTCATTAAGAATTTTGCAAGATACAACATGATATCTCAAATCAGAAGAAAGACAATGATTGTACCAAGAGCTTCATTTTTTCAATCAAACCTTTTCCTCTTTTCTACAACACTTGTTGGTTGTAGATCTTGGCCAAAGGTGATTCCCTTCAATTGCAATTTCAACAACAAAACCTCCATATCGAATTTCTATTTATGATAATTGTATGGAGTTAGAAGCCCTGCTTTAGGCAAATCCATGATGAATCAAGAGAATGCAACAAATTTTCCCTCACAATGTAATCAATCAACCCCTTTGTTCACGAGAATGAAGCAAAATCAATATCAAACTTCAATGGATTAAAAATAGCATCAAACAACAATATATCTGAAAAAGACCTCAATTACTGTAAAGTTGATGAAAAGACCTTTCTGTCAATATTTGGATTGCAAAAATCTGCGTCCGTTTGCAAAAGTTACACAAAAATGAAAAAAGCGTATAATAGGCACTTTTGAAGCACCAGAGGGCTTAATGCGGTAGGCACTTGGTCACTCCATATAACTACAACTGAGCATGGGTGAAGACATTGGGCCCGTCAGGCCAAGAAGGTCTTGATTGCTCGATTAGTTAGTGGGTAACCTTCGCCACCACAATCTCTCTAATGGCCTCGAGCACCATTCTTCACACATCCATGAGCTCATACAACTCACAACACATACAAGGAACAACTCCACATATAATGTGCTAAAAAAACTAGTTCATAGGCAATGTGGGATAAAAAAACCCAACCACCACACACACAAGGGCCCAACGAGTAACTCTTCACAACAATCCGAAACTCTAAAATTGGCAAACTTTAGGCAAAGAATGTAATACTTGCAAAAACTATATAAACTCTCCCTAATCAAGAATGTGTTGTGAGGTCTTTCACACATCGCCCCAATTCTTGGGGACCCCCTGATTTTTGGGATTTTGGAGTTGAGCTTGGAGTATTTAGAAGTAAAATGATGGAGTGAAGACAAGATATCTGAATTTGGATTGGAACAAAGGCTTGGCAATGAAGGGTTGATTTTAAGTGAAGGATGATGGACATGTCACCATGTCCAAGGTGCTGGCGGATTCCACCACCCCCTTGGGCACCCTGCCCATCCCACCTTGGAAACCCGCCCAGCCATAGAGGCCCTCAAACTTGGACTTTGCCATGAGATTAAGATTGTGGAGAGAATTTGATGGAGTTGAAGTAGTTGCCTAGGGATTGGGTGAGATTGTGAGTCCATGGCATGGACCATGTCCAAGGTGATGGCGGATTCCGCCACCCCCTTGGACACCATGTCCATGGCACCACTAAATTCCGCCATGCTCTTAAGGCTTGTCTTTTTCTCCTATATGGTTGTTGGATTTATGCAAGAGGCTTTTGAAGACGATTTGAGGAAGTTAGAAGGAAGTTGGAGGGGTAACAAAGTGAGTTTGACATTTGAATGATTGATGGACATGGACCATGTCCAAGGTGATGGTGGATTCCGCCACCCCCTTTGGACACCCTGTCCATCACCCTCCTGATTTCCGCCATGCTACAAGAGATCAAACTCCCTTCCATTTGGTGGCTGGGTTGATGTTGGAAATGTTTGTGATGCCATGTTTGCTTAAGGAGACAAGAACTTGGAAATGTTTTGCAAATCTGGAATTCTGATTTCATACCCTGTCTATGGTATCTCTGATTTCCGCCACCCTCTAGCATGGACTGATTTTGGAGCTTGATGTTTGAATGAAGGTTTGATGGATTGCCAATATGTGATATGTTTGGAAGTTGAATTGGGAAGTAAAGAATTTGCAAAGGAGGATGAAATGCTTGAAAACTAAGTGGACTGTTTTGTGGTGATCAACATGGACCATGTCCAAGGTGATGGCGGATTCCGCCACCCCCTTGGACACCCTGTCCATCATGCATTAAAATCTCGCTAGGCCCTATGGGCTCCCAAACAAGGCCTTTTTGCTAGGTAATGGAGTGTAGAAAGTTTGAGGTGTTAGAAGGAGGTTGGAGGGATGAGCTAGCCAAGTGGAGATTGGTGGACATGTGACCATGTCCAAGGTGCTGGCGGATTCCGCCAGCCCCTTGGACATCATGTCCATCATGCTTCAAAATCCCGCCATGTATTAAAACTCAAACTTTTCGCCCAGCTGAGACTTTGCTAGGTGAAGTTAAAGGTATGGCATGTTATGAT
>MU225150.1:1059122-1080295 GCA_018584345.1 Thuja plicata | reverse complement strand
AAATGGAGAGTACAGAGGCATTGCGAGACCATGCTCCTCTTTCTGTCAACGAGCTGAAAGAATTTCAAGGTCTTGTAGCAGAGCTAAGAAGACAGGCTAGAAAACGTGTGGGAAGTTCAATTAGGAACGATATGCCAGATCATGATATCCCTGGAAAACAATCAACTGAGAAGATTAGCAAGATGGAAATTCATAAAACTGATAGTATTCGTGGAAAACTATTAACCAAGAAAAATTCAAGAATGAATGAAAATGAGAATGCTGATAGCATTAGACAAAAACTCCTGAATAATTTAACTCAGAAAAATGTAAGTAAAAATGAAATTCAAGACACTGATACTGTTAGCAGAAAATTAAAGATTAATTTAACTAAGAAAAAGTAAGGGTGAATGGATAAAGATACAGGTGTCCCAAACACCAATAGTTGAATGCTGATTTGAAAATTAGTTTTGTTTGTGACATTTCTGTATCAAGCCAATTTTTTTATTGAAATGGTAGAGTTTTATTGATGCCATGGCAGTGAATGTTGAAATTTTGTAACATTTACGGTCTGAATTTGAACCAATCACAGTTAGTAAAGTTAGGGAATTTTCACCATTCCTTTTCCCCTTGGTGGATTTTTGTCCAGTGATTCCTTTCTCAGTTTGGTGGAGGTGTCTACTATTCCTTCCACAGTTGGAAGAGTTGTCGAGCGACATTCTTCCATGTATTTGTAAAGGTGTTATGTAAATAATAGGCAATGACCAATACATTGGTTTTATTTTTCTCCTATTGTAAGTAGTTAGTAGAAGCAACATGTTGATTGAGTTTTACTACAGGTTTGAGTATAAGGCAGGATGAATCTTCGATTAGTAGAAGTTGTGTTAACTTATTATTTAGTCTGATCTTCTGAGATGCAGCTTTCTCATTGCACATTACTTAGGAGTTTTTATCTAGATTCTTTTGAAAACACAATTCTTAATGTGGTGCGTGGCTTGGATTTGTGGTCGGGGCACCATCTGATTCTTGGATATCCGTGACATAGATGCATGCAAGGGAAGGACTATATTGTCTAAGGTCTAGAAAACGTATTTCTAATTTTGGCTTTTGTTTGTTATTCTTCTATTGGAGAGATCAAAACAATAGAGAATGGTTTTTAAACATGATATTATTAATTAATTATAATAACTAACCAGTGAATGCAGTGAAGAACACAAAAGTATGCTTATTTGAAAGGTTGAATCTTAGGATTTGGCTTTCATTGTGCTCATCTGTACTGAAAATTTCATTTCAAGTGCATTTGCTTCCACAACTGACAGCGAAGGAATTTATGTCTCTGAATTATAGATATATGCTAATGAAGCAAAATTTCTTTGCTGGCCACAGAGTTCCATCTTTGCTGATGATTGAATTTCACTTTATTGTAGTTTCTCCTATCTGACCCAATCGTAAATAAATGCTCATAAGGAAACTAAATCCTTAGATACTAGTCGAACATTCCGAAAGATGCAAATGTGTTGTACATGTATATTGCTTTTGGGGTGAGTCAAAATTGATTGATGCGAGTTAGCCGAAGCCAGGAGAAGTATGCACTGCATTTCTGAGCCTGCAAGGATCAATTACGGAGCCACTTTGTTTTGTTTGTTAAATAAATTATTATAAATTGTAGTAAAGGAAATTTATACTGGCCATTTTTAGTTTTTGATCCCATTCAGAGTTTGTAATCAGTAAAGATCTTGACCTGCTTACGAATTTGAAATATTTTGGT
The DNA here is from genome assembly GCA_018584345.1 of Thuja plicata. Taxonomy (NCBI): domain Eukaryota; kingdom Viridiplantae; phylum Streptophyta; class Pinopsida; order Cupressales; family Cupressaceae; genus Thuja; species Thuja plicata. The sequence continues at coordinate 1,078,548 of MU225150.1, read as the reverse complement.
TTTGTAAAGTAAATTTTTTGTGCAATTCAATATGTTGAACATTATAGTTTGTTCAAATCTGTGTGCAAAACTCAAGCCTATTGAGTAAAAACATGAAAAGGCAAATATTAGTATTATTTTTTACAATATACAGCTGAAGGTCTTCGCATAGTTTTTATACTTGGGACTACACTCGGCCTAGGTAGATCCATTTTTTATGACTCAGAAAAAGCTCTGAATTCGAAAAATGTTAAATAAGTTTTTATCAAATACCAATTATATTAAACGAGTCTATAAAATATTGCGGAGTGTTCTCTATTAGATTTGAATACAAATGGAGTATAAAATTATATCATATGTGAATACAACAATGATTACTATTGATGATTGTCCTTGAAATTCGTCATAAATTACCTATCCAAAGAAAAAACTTTTTACGAGATCTCTCAATTAACTTTTCTCCCTTGTATTGAAACATTGGGGAGAAGTTTTAGTGGCTATGACTTCTCTCTCAACCTAGAAGGCTATACATATGGCTCCACCATCTTGTTAGATGGCACTGGCTTGCTTACCTCATGTTTAACACCATTCGCATTGATGTCATCTGATCCTCTCTTGCATGTATTGCATTTATACTTTCCATAACTTACTACTTGAAATCAACAAGCTTATCCTTTGTAAACAATGACGGTCTCTTAACTTATGTATTCCAATCATTGCAAGAAAAAAATGTTTGTAAAATTGGCCTCTTGACTACTACAAATTGTTTTCTTCACTTAACATTGATTATTAACTTAATCAACCAAGCATCTTCAACCAACTATCTTCCATTTAATTTAGAAGTAGCGATTTTAAAACTACTTTGTTCTCTATGATGGAAACAACTAAATATCAAAATATACACTTACACTTGATAGTGTTAAACTTCCATAATTAGAGTTGTACCTACACTTAGAACTAAGCCTCGAGGGTTCACCTTTGATGACTATCTATGAGTCCTCTTGTAGAAATTCAGAGGCTTCGTGGTAAGCGCTTAGAGGAAATTTACTCTCCCCTCTTGATAAGATCTACGATCTCTCTGTAAATCTTGATATTTTATTGGGTGAGCCTATTTACCTAGTCCCATCACAATAAAAGATACACATTGCTATCAAGTGTTGGTTTCATGCCCATTATTACCAACCATTAGTTATACTAACTTACACATATGCACAAGGGTCATATCACATCACACACACAGTGATTGTTGACACAATTAAGGATGGAGAAACCTCAAGGAGATCAGTCCAAACCTTGCAACCAATAGAACACAACAGAAGAAACAAGACAAGTAGCAAGAAAATGAGAGATTCAACCTTTTATTATCATCGGAAATCATTTACGACAAATCTGCAACTTGTAGTCTTACATGTCAAGCACACATGTTTGATTACACTCAAAACCCTTACATTCCTAACCAAGCTAAGACAAATAATCTTATGAGATCACTTGTCCCTTAGGAAAAGTGCATAAGCTTATACAGCCATTGCGACATTCGGTTGGCCTAGAAAAGATTACAGTTCCCAATAATTGAGAAAATGTATTACAACAAATAGGTCAAGACCCAAATCATTAGAACAACCTCTAATGAAAGAATTAAGAGATGCTATCATAAAATAAAATTGGCAAACGTAATAATGAGTTGGCATGTCCGCGTTTGGAAAAACCCACCAGAAAATTGACAAACGATCAGAAAATACGACGACTAACCATTAAAATGAAGAACATGACAGTCTCGCAAAAAAAATGTCATAACTCCCGCGTGATGCAACCAAATGAGCTACGATCATAGGATAAGATCCAAGACGAAGCCAAGAGCATACTGTCACGACCACAACCAAAAATAACAATTGCAGATCGACCACTAACCAAAACACCAAGCTGATCAAATAGGAAAACACAAATATTTTTGTTTGATGCAAGATTGCCAAGATCCTAAGATGCTCCTGCATCAGACACCCCAGGTGAGAAGAAAATTTTCCATAAGAGCAACTTATGAAACATTTGACAAGACGTGGAACATAAATCTCATGCTTGTTTTTGATCCAAACATGCTCTTTATCTACAACTCTCTGTCTCTGTACCTTTGTACTAATTCTGTCACATCTCCTATCAAAATCAAACAAAAATATTTGTGTTTTCCTGTTTGATCAGCCTGGTGTTTTGGTTAGCGGTCGATCTGTGATTGTTCTTTTTGGTTGCGGTCGTGACAATATGTTATTGGCTTCGTCTTGGATCTTATCCTATGATCGCACCTCATTTGGTTGCATCGCGCTGGAGTTATGGCAGATTCTTTACAAGACTGTCATATTCTTCAATTTACTGGTCAGTTGTGTTTTCCGATCATTTGTCGATCTTCCGGTGGGTTTTTATGAACGCGGTCATCCCAGCTCATTGTTACGTTTGAGGCCGACTTTATTTTATGATCGTATCTCTTAATTGTTTCATTAGAGGTTGTTCTAGTGATTTGGGTCCTGACCTATTTGTTGTAATACATTTCTCAATTATTGAAAAATGTAATATTTTCTAGGCCGACCTGATGTTGCGATGGTTTTATAAGCTTATGGACTTGTTCCTAAGGGACATGTGATCTCATAAGATTATTTGGCTTAGCTTGGTTAGGATTGTAAAGGTTTTGAGTGTAATTAGGCATGTATGCTTGGCATGGAAAACTGCAAGTTGTAGATCTGTTGTAAATGATTTTCGATGATAATAAAAGGTTGAATCTCTCATTTTCTTGCTACTTGTCTTGTTTCTTCCATTGTGTTATATTAGCTACAAGGTTTGGACCGATCTCCTTGAAGTTTCCCCATTCTTGACTGCGTCAGGTGGTATCAGAGCAAGGTAGAGCAAGGCTGAGCAAGGTAGAGAAAGGCTAAGCAAGGTAGAGTGAGGTTGAGATTCCTGTGTTGACAGATCTGTGTTCCTGACTTGTGAAGCCCTAGACCTGTTGATCATGAGGTGGCAGAGTGAAGATCTGACTCACAATCATAGAGGACTTGTGCAAGGTGGTATCAGAGAAAGGTAGAGCAAGGTAGATAAAGGCTAAGCAAGGTAGAGTGAGGTTGAGATTCCTGTGTTGGCAGATCCATGTTCCTGACTTGTGAAGCCCTAGACCTATTGATCGTGAGGTGGCAGAGTGAAGATCTGACTCACAATCATAGAGGACTTGTGCAAGGTGGCTAGGAAGGGTTGCTATTGATTGTTGAGAGTTGAAGGCATACCGAGGGTGTATAGATTACTGGTTGGAGAAGCATCTTGTAATAGGTTGGAGAAGCAGTTGCACCTTAGGATTGGAAAGACGTTGCCTAGAAGGATAAACCCTAGAAGGCTAAAGCAAATGATGGAAGACTTTGGGGTTGAGATGAGGAATGAGATAAAAAATGTGTTGATTGGATTGAGAAGGAATCCTAAGACTATAGAAGAATTTGAGGAGGCTGGTGAAGATCTTGAGACTGTAGATGCTGAGATCCCTGCAGATGAAGAAAGGTTGTTGAGAGCTATGGCACAAGTAAGTAAAATTCATAGGATGGATGTTTCTATTTTGACCGGTTCATTGCATCCCGAGGATTTGATAGATTGGATTGGAGAACTAGAAGACAACTTTGAGCTTGAAGGCATCAGAGATCCACAAAGGGTTAGGTTGAAACATACTAAGTTGAAGGGTCATGTTGCCTTATGGTGGAAGGAATTGCAGAAAGATAGAGAGGAGCATGGTGAGACAAAAATCACTAAATTGAAGGTAATGATTGCTAGGTTAAAAGCTAAATCCATCCCTGAAGATTATGAATTAGACTTGTTAAAGAAGTTGCAGAACTTGAGGCAGAAAGACATGAGTGTGGAAGAATACACAGAGGAATTCTATAAGATGACTATTAGATCTGGTCACAAAGAAGTATCTAAGGAGAAGGTGGCTAGGTATGTTAATGGTCAGAGATTTAACATTCAGGATGAGTTGAGTATGTTTGGGATTTATACTATTGAGGATGTTTATTAGTATGCATTAAGAGTAGAAGATAAGTTGAAGATAAGACAAAGTAACCCTAGAGGAAGAGAGAAACAAGCTAGAAGCAATGACAAAGAGAACCAAACCATTGAATTTGAATCTAATCAGAAAATACCTAGAAGAAGGAATGATAGCGAGGAGTTCAAGGGTACTTGTTTCAAATGTGGTGGCATAGGACATAGGGTTTATCAATGTTCTGAAGGATCTAGTATGAACATGGGAAAACATAATCGTATGGCACATGGGGAACATATTACTGATGAATTAGTGGTTAATGAAGCAGAACCGGAGATAGGAGAGTCTCTTATGCTTAGGAGAGGCATGTTGAGTAAGAAGGAAATTGAACCTTTACAAAGGAGGAATTTTTTTAGGATTGTCTGCAAATCAGGAGGTAAATATTGTAAAATTGTTATGGATAGTGGTAGTACTGACAACTTGGATTGAAGATGCTTAAACATCCTTGTCCTTATGGGATAAGTTGGTTTTCAGATGAACACATGGAAGAGGTGAAAGAACAATCTTTGGTTAATTTCAGTGTTGGACCTTACAGAGATGAAGTGTTATGTGTAATGGTGCCTATGAGTGCTTGTCATGTTCTATTGGAATGACCTTGGCAATTTGATAGAGGAGCTATTCATGATTGCAGAAGCAACTTGCTCACAATAGAGAAGGATGGACAAAAGTTTACTTTAGTTCCTTTGAGGGAAGCACATGGAAGAAGTGCAAGGAATTCAGGTATGGTAAAGAATTATTGTTCAGAGAAGCAGACTGCAAAGGTTAGAATAGATTGGAAGAAGGATCTTAAAGGTAGATCTGATGAAGGCAAGTTGGTATCAGATTGTAAGAAGGGCAAGGTGAAGCAACAAAAGACCTTGGTTACTGAATAGATGAAGGTTTGTAACAAAGGTAAATCAGTTATGCAAAAGGGAGGAGGTAGTGATCTAAGCTCTGATACTACCTGACGCAGTCAAGGATGAAGAAACCTCAAGGAGATCGGTCAAAAACTTGCAACCAATATAACACAACGAAAGAAACAAGACAAGTAGCAAGTGTAACCACCTGGATTTGGTCTGCTCTGACCATAGACCCTATATACCCCCAATTATGTTCAGACAACTCTTCAATCGACTGACATAATTCATTCAAATCAAATTTAATCTCCTAAGTGATCTAATCACTAAATTTTATTAATCACCTAAGCCAATCAAAACCAATCAATTAAATCAAATCAATTCAAACATGGCTAAGGTAACTAATTTAAAAGGAATTAAATAAATCCCTATTATATCAAATCACTTGCAAAATGCCTATCTTCTAGCCTAAATTAATCTAATTAATTGGCAATAGTCCTAATTAATTATCTAAAACAATAAAAATCTTAAATAATTAATATTACTATTTTTGAATAAATATATTTAATATAATTCATTTCATTAATATTCCCCTAAACCCTAACCTAACCTACCTCAACCACCTTCACCCTGGGTTCAAACCCATCCCAACCTATTCACCCCATGCTAAATCTAATCCTAATCTTAATCCCATTCTAACCCACCTCCTAATGATGTCACATTCCTAAAAATGTGATTAGGAACTCAACCCACTTGAGAAAGTCAACTTTCTCAAGCTTGACTCCCTCTAAGTCCACCTTCTCAAGCTTTGTTCTTACACCCTCGCCATGCCTCTTAAATGCTTGCATTTAATGCATTTTCCCTCCACCATGCCTCATGAATGCCTTTGGCATTTATTCCTCTTACACCTCATTAATGGGTTTTACAACTCCATTAATGACCCTTGTCCCCTTCTAGCAATACATTTTTAATCTAACAATACAACATCATGATTGGAGTCATTGCGTGCCTAGTGATGGTTGTATTCTGATTAGCATTTGAGTGTGTACCTAAGTCAACGAGAAAGGATTTTCATCCTCCACCTAGAAAATAGGGCATAAGGATGTGTTTGTTTCCCTAACAATGCAAATTTGCTTGATGTATCTGAAAGATCACTAACAAGATAAACACCTTCAAAAACAAGCAACAAAATTCAATCCTTGGTCTACACGTGTTTTTCACTCACCAGCAAACCTCCAAACACGATCACGAATCAAACGAACTTCACGCACTTCCAAGACAAAATTTTCAAAACTGACAAAATCTAACAGAGACATCAGACTCGCATCCTAGATTTTCTGGCTCGCATTTAGTATCCTGACTCGTATCTAGTATCCTGGCTCGCATTTGGTTAGCATATCATCGCATCTAGGCTTAAAGCTCGCATCTAGGGTCATCAGAAGCTTGTATCCTATATTTCCTGGCTCGCATCTAGGAGATCACATCTAGGACAATGGGCACTTGCAGAATAGTTTCTTAGAAAAACTCAGTTGATTTGGATACCCTTTTGGCTCTTTAGCCTATCCCTGTTGCCTTTTTTGGTCTCCCTGTTGCTGTGTCGAAACACTTTTTCAGACATCTACCTTGCATGTCCTGTCAGTTTCTCACAATCAGTCTCACTACGTGTGGTCTATCCTCTTTTCAAAAAAACTTGATTCCCAGCTCACTATCAGGGCATTCTAACCCTCTGACACTGGAATCATTTACTTTCACCAAAATACAAACAATACTTCCACTTAGACACACTCACTTGAACGATTCAAGACACTACCTGACACTATCAGGAAACTTTGATAAAGTTGAGATACAGATACATGGTTAACACAAGATGCAACAAGTACATGTCTAAAGGATCGAGAGTACTTCCTAAATCACTACACTTTCAAGGAGAAACATCTCGCAATTCCCTACTCGATCTAGACTCTCCAGAAATGGACAGGTCCACTCACGGATGGAGTGAGGCTTTTGACGAATATGACAATAGAAAAAACCAAAAGCACGAAGATATCAATGAAGAAGAAGAACCCACATTTGACCGTCCTATATTTGAATCAGATAGTGAGAAAGACATCATCGAAGAAGTAGTACAATAAGCTCAAACAAAGCAAGAAATTCCAAAAGACAATGGAAAAGATGATTGACGAAGATAAAGAGAAATACTTTCTCCATCTAGCATCCACTGGCGTAAATTTACCCAAGGATTATGATGTGGAACAACTAAAGGAAAAGGAGGTACCAACTCCTATATCTATTTTCGCGAAACAACTCACCTTGATGCAAACAGAGCTTGCGACTCTCAAACAAGAAAAGGCTAAACCCAAGACAAAATACTTTGTGCACTCCATTTGTCCATTTCCTTTCGACAATAGCATCACTATGGTTCCATTCCCTCTCAATGTGGCAAGGCCAAAATACGACAAGTATACGGGAGAGACTGATCCACATGACCATGTTAGAGAATTTTGTGCTCTTAGCATAGAGTACATGCATGAACCTACATACCTCACGCAACTTTTTCCTGGAAGTCTAGGAGGCAACACCATGGAATGGTTCTCAAAGCTTACACCTAAGGTCAAAAATTTTGAGGAGTTAATTTAACAATTTATCCAACATTACTCCTATAATATACAACATGATGTGACTATGGTGGATCTATGCAACACTAAACAAAAGACTAGCGAATCCTTTACACACTTTCTACAAAGGTGGAGGAAAATCTTTGTGCGGTATTATAGAGCTATTCCCAAATCTGAGAAAATGGAAATCTTTGTCAATAACCTGGTACCTAAGTTAAACTACGCATTACAAATGCAAGACTCCCCTAGCTTCGACAGGATGATCAAGAATGCCCTCCGTATCGAAGAAGTTATGGTCAAAAAGGGGGAGATCACTCTTCAAAGTGAAAACAAATCTAACAACTCCAACTCCAACTCCAAACCTAAATGGTGGAAGAAAAACAAAAATGTTGTTATCGATGGAGTAGTAGATGCATCCAATGTTGGTCCTAAACCCGAGGTGTTCAATTTGACTAACAACATGCAAGCAAGAAAAGATGCCAAGGTAATGACCCCCATACCCAAAGCAAACAATGATAATAGCAAGGGTCGGCCATGGACTTCAAAACCTCAAAGAACATTCACTCCTTTGGGAGAACCTCTCGAGACTGTTTAAGGACACTATTAGACAACAAAGTCCTCACAATCCCAGATTCCAAACCATGGGAACCAGAAGTCAAACCAAGGTGGTGGGATGATAATTCTTATTGTGTCTTTCACAAAAACAAAGGACACAAGACTAACAACTATCTTAAACTCAAACATGTTATTCAAGACCTCATTATAGGAGGAAAAATCAAAGTGGAAGGACACACTACCAACGAAGATCATACAACATTTAACAAACCATTCCCTAACTATGAGAAAGGGGAAGCATCTAAAGGAAAGGGTAATGAAGTAAACTACACCTACTCCAATAATGATAACATGATCAATATGCTAGACATTAAAACTAAATCAATTAATGTGATCACAATCAAAGGTGTTAAAGACACGTCTTTCCAATCAAATACGGTGACTTGGAGCCAAGCATAGGTCACGATCAAAGAACCCAATTCTACCTCAAAATCAACATCAACATCCAAGGTTCCTATTGTTACTATTCCCAAACCAACAACAAACCACATAGTTACTATTCCTGTAGTGAAGTATGACTTGGTGGACCAATTGCAACGAACCTTTGCTAAAATTTCCATTTTTGAGTTGCTTAAAATATCCACAATGCATAGGGAAATCCTGGAACAAGCCCTGCATGCCACAAATGTACCAAAAGACTTTGATATAGACAAATTCCAAGCGATGGTTAATCACATCTCAGCACCACATTATCTCTCCTTTTCTGAAGAGGATGATAAATCATTGACCCATCCACATAATCAACCCCTCCATATTGAAGTCCTCATTCATAAATCCCATGTTAGACGCATATTGATAGATGGAGGCGCAGGATTGAATATTTGTACCCATAATCTGATAAGGAAAATGGGTCTTTCAGAACAGACCATTGACTCTAGAAGAAAAATCACTATCAAAGCTTATGATGAGGAAGAAAGATCCTCTAAAGGTCTTATTGTTCTACACATCAGAGTCGGACCAATTGAAAGGAATGTCATATATCAAGTTCTGGACCTACCCCTTGCCTACAACATCCTGTTGGGGAGACCGTGGATCCACGAAAAAGATGTGCCATCTACTTACCACCAATGTATCAAGTTCCCACATAATGGGGTGGAAGTAACAATTCCTAAAGATGCTAATTATACTTGCGACAATATCAAGGCAGGTAGTATGATTCCACATAACAAGGAAGCTATGGATGAAATCTCTCCTGAGACTACCAAAGACATGGTGATGAAAAGCTTTGGAAAAACCTTAAAACTTGACGAAACAAGTATGGGAGAATACAAGCTAGACATGGCCCTGTCATTAACAAAACTTCCGGTGTCACCAAGAACCTATGGAAAACCTTCATCGTCATTCACACCTGCTGCATCTCAAACACCAGAAGTCCACAAAGAAACTGGCATGCTTAAGGCATCCACATCTTCTTTAGATAACACATAAGAACATGCAGTCTTGGACTGGCTTTACAAAGGGGAACCAAAGGAAGCTGCGGTCAAACATGTAGAAATATCTCCAAAATAGTATGGTAAAGGATACGACCTCCTCAAACAAATGGGATATAAAGGAAAAGGGCCTCTAAGCAACACAGGAAGGGGACTTATTGAACCTGTACACATGGAGTTCAGGAATACCAGAGATAAAACATGACTAGGTTTTTATAATGAATCTGACAAACCTACTTCAAAAGATAGTCTGACCTCTGACAAAGGGAGTGATAAAACAAAAGAGATAGAACTAGAACAATGGTCCTATGAAAGGTTATTACATGTTGGCACCAAGAATATTGACTACCAAGGAGAGCACTATGTACCAAGCTTTGGGGTACCACAAGATATTCACATACCTTTGTTACCACAGGCTCCTATTCAAGAGGTAGGAGACACAACAGAAGATGATCTAGAGATACCATTAATAGAAATAGTTACTGAAGACACACCTTGACAACAAGATTTACATCCTAACTGGGGGTAGTTAGTCACAATCACACATGTCCTTGATTTACCATACTTTGATCCACAGGTGGCTAAACGGGTACATCAGATAACTATTGCAGAATTCTTGAACCGGTCTGATGATGAAATAACTGACTCTCATGATTATGAATGGGATGAGCTATCTATCGCCACAGAGGATATTGAAATAGATGTGATTCACATGTTTGCAGCTCCATCACCACCCAACAAACATTCTAACACTACTCCCAACAATATTGATATTCCTGAAGTAGAGGAAGAGCTCCTTCCCCCAATCATTGATGAAGAGACTGGAGTCCTTATAAGTCTAGAAGAACTTCAGAGGCGACAAGAAAGAAGCCTCCTTTTATGAAGAGATGATGATGAAATTTCTATGATGAGTCACTAGAGTTTGGTGCACATATAACTAACAATGACCCTTTTAATAATGGTCTAACTCTTATTGATCTAAACATCGAAGAAATTAAATTAACAGATCATGTCATGTCAGTTAATAGTCTTGATGCTAACGCGATGTTGTCCTTCCCAGAGTTCGACTCCTTGTCTTTGATAAATCTAGACCTAATTGATTGGACTAGTACGGATCCTATTCCTACTCTTGAATTTCCCAATGAATACACCTTGGCTTGCTATCTAAATGCTTGTGAACCTTACCCTTCTTCCACGAATGCAAGGAGCGTGAATATATCACAGGAAGATATCAAGTTTCTTAGTCAAAAATTGAAAAAGAAAAAGAAAAAGGGAACTAACGGTGAAAACCATGTTGTGGCAGTGTCAGATCCTATAATAGTAAAAAAAAAACGTATCCGATGGTGAAAACCTCTCAGAGGCACCAAAGCATGAGATTATTAATATCCTCCCCAAGCACTTCCAAGAAAGATCTTCAGTTTTGATAGAACCAACACAGCCAATTAATCTGGGCACAATTGAGGATCCTCAAATAGTGCACCTAGCACAATCTTTGTCAGAAGAGGAGAAGACACAGTTCACCAAGTTCCTGAAAGAGAAGAAGATCAACTTTGCATGGTCTTATGTAGATATGCCTAGACTAGATCCTCAATTGATAATGCACCACTTGTCTATAGCTCCCAGGATCAAACCCGTAAAACAAAAACTTAGAAAGATGCATCCTCATGTTGCATTGCTAGTAAAGGCGGAGCTTGAGAAATTATTAAAAGATGGATTCATCCAAGTCATTGCCTACGCAGGATGGATCTCCAATGTGGTCCCAGTGTCTAAATCTAATAAATCTATCAGGATCTATACAGACTTCAGAGACTTAAACAAGGCATGTCCCAAGGATGACTCCCCCTGCCTAATATCAATATGATCATAGACCTCACACCAGGCTACCAAATGTACTCCCTAATGGATGGTTTCTCAGGCTACAATCAGATCAAAATTGCCCCTGAGGATCAAGAGAAGACCCCATTTACATGCGCATGGGGCACCTTTTGCTGGAACGTCAGGCTATTTGGGTTAAAGAATGCAAGTGCAACATATCAAAGAGCAATGACTACTATATTCCACGATGTGATGCATAAAAACATGGAGGATTACGTGGATGACACCTTAGCAAAATCCAAAGAAAGGAGCACTTATATTAATGACTTAAGAAAGATATTGGATCGTATGGAGCAATTTCAACTCAAACTCAATCCAAAGAAGTGTGCCTTTGGGTTCCAATCAGGAAAGCTCTTAGGGTTTATTGTTTCAGTAAAGGGAATTGAGGTAGATCCTGCAAAAGTGAAAGCTATACTAGAAATGGCTCCTCCACGCAACATTAGTCAAATGAGAACATTGCAAGGGAGACTTCAATCAATCAGAAGGTTCATGTCACAACTTGCTGATAGAGCACAACCCTTTACCAAATTGCTACATAAAGGGGTCTCCTTCAAAGGGGATGAACACTGTGAAGCCAGCTTCAGAGAATTAAAAGAGTACCTAGCTACTCCTCTTATTCTTATGGTGCCTATTCATGGAAAGCCATTACTCCTGTATATTTTAGCTATAACTACATCACTAGGAGTATTGCTAGCACAAGAGGATGAAACGAAGAAAGAAAGAGAAATCTACTACATCAGTAGAACACTAGTCTCCTATGAGCTCAATTACAACATTATTGAGAAAGCATGCTTAGCAGTCGTCTTTGCATCACAAAAACTGAGACATTACATGCTCTCACATACAGTAAGGCTCATTACTAAGATCGATCCTCTGAAGTACCTTTTAAGAAAAACAACATTAACAGGATGTTTGGCATTTAATGGGTCCTCATTCTAAGTGAATTTGACATTGAGTATGTAGACAGGGGGGCAATTAAAGGGCAAGTCCTCGTAGATCAACTAGCTGATTCCCCACTCCAAGATGATGAACCTTTAAGGATTGAATTCCCTAATGAGACAATTATGCATCTAACTGAGTACCCATGGAAGATGTACTTTGATGGTTCTTTTACGCAACAAGGCTCTGGCGCAGGAGTTTTGTTCATAACTCCTCAAGGCTACAAGATACCCAAGTCTTACAAATTGATATTTCCATGCACGAACAACATTTCTAAATATGAAGCATTGGTGAACAGTCTTAAGCTTGCCATGGAATGGAAGATTGTAGAGTTGCATGTGTATGGTGACTCCCAACTCATTATCAATCAAGTCAATGGAGATTATCAGACGAAAGATGAGAAGTTGACACCCTACAAACAACTGGTTGATGACTTAAAAAAGTAATTTGTCTTCATCACATGCCAACAGATACCCAGAACAGAGAATAAGGCTGCAAATGCTATGGATACCTTGGCATCCATGTTACAACTGGAGGAACATCAATTCTGCTATGACTTCTTGGTGGAAGAATTATCCTATCCTGCCTTTGATACCCTTGAATACCAAGTAATCTGTGCTTTGAACACCCTAGAATCTCGGTATGCTAATATTATTTCTTACCTAACTGACCAAACCATCCCCAATGGTCTATCCCAAAATGAGAAAAGAGCCTTGATTAGGACAACATCGCATTATATCCTCATAACTAATAACTTATATCGATGGTACGCTTCTTAGATGTTTAGAACTCGAAGAGTCAGATCACATGTTAAAAGAAGTCCACGAAGGTGTATGTGGATTACATTTGAACAACTTTTCACTAGCAAAGAAACTGCTCAGAGTAGGCTATTACTGGCCTACCATGGAAAAAGATGCTATTCAATTTTCCAAAGCATGTCATAAATTCCAGACACATGGAAATCTCATCCATGCTCCTTCTAGAGAACTCATACCTTTTATAACACATTGGCCATTTCAACAATGGGTCTTTGACTTGGTTGGACAAATATATCCCAATTCTTCAAATGGACACAAGTTCATCATTACAGCCACTAAGTATTTCATGAAGTGGGTTGAAGCCATGCCTCTAATCAAAGCCACTGGCAAACAGGTGGCTATGTTCATATTGAACTACATTATCTGTAGATATGGGACACCCTCATCAATTGTAATAGACAATGGGGGCCAATTTAAAAACCAAGACATTGATGACCTTTGCGAACAATTCCACATTACTCAACATTGCTTCTCAATCTATTATCATCAAGGTAATGGATAGGCGGAGGCATCTAATAAGAATATTCTCAAAATCCTACACCGAACTGTGAGTAAGTCTGCAGAGACTGGAATCTACAACTAAATTCGACATTATGGGCCTACAAAATAAGCATCAGAACACCAACAGAAGCCACACCATTTTCCCTAGTCTATGGCACTTAAGCAGTACTACCTATTGAGGTTGAAATCCCGTCTTTGCGGATATCTTTACACAGTCTTGTTACTAATGAGTGATACCACATCGATAGGGTGAATTCTTTAGACCTACTTGATGAGCGCAAGCAACATGCATTCGATCATCTGAAGGTGTACGAAGCATGCATGTCCAAGGGGTACAATAAAAAGGTTAAACCATGCCAATTTCAAGTAGGGGATCTCGTCCTAAAGGAGAATCCTAAGAACTAGCCTAACAAAGAACAAAAGGGAAAGTTTGAACCTAATTGGTTGGGACCTTATGTTATCACTGCTACTTTTGGGACTGGAGCTTATCAACTAGCTACACCTGAGGGCGATGTCCTTCTAGATCCTATCAATACTCTACATTTGAAGCGGTTCTATGCTTGATATTCGGCTAGCAGAGCTAGTACAGTAAATAGTTTTCAGAAAATACCAAAAACATCAAAAAATTGATCCTGAAGAAATCCAAAAACAGTGGAAAAAGTCCTGAAGAAAGGTATCCTTGGTGAAAACCTGGCAAACAGGTGCCTTGATACTACAAAGACATTCAAAAAAGCAAAAATAGCAAAAAAGTTGAAAAAGAGAAAAGTGCCTTGATGACAACCTGGTAAAACGGGCATCCTAGTAGCAAAAAGAATAAAAATTTTTGCCAAGAGGTGAAAACCTGGCAATCAGGCGTCACTTGTGTTCTGTGCTCCATCTATCAATGCATTACTAATACTAAGCCTTCACGATTACACCTATGCTAAGAGTTGACTTTGTTTCCTTATGAAAATCTTATCCCCACTTGGGATTTGTCTGCATTTCTGTCTTAGGATCAAGTCATTCTGCACTGGGGGCATCTTTGCTAGCATGTTAGGTTGTGTTTGCTAGGTCGTCATAGGATGGTTTGTCTCGTGACACCATGCTTCCTGATGCTTATGCCAAACTGTCACTTTCACGAAACAAGGATGGAAAAAACATTGCACTAATATGAACGGTGTTCCTAAGACCTACATTGGCTTGTAAACAAAAGGAAAGTTATGCACAAACTTGGAACACATATTTTCTTGAATTCCAAATTTTTGATTGATGAATCTATACTGCGCTTGAAAAATGAATCAATAATATTTCTCATTACTACCTAAACACAGTTTGATCTTGGTTTGATTATGACTCTTTTGTGTACCCATGATGTTTTCACTGGGGGCATCTAAGCAGTTATAAATTTTGTTTGATTGATTCACAATTGATAGTTGTTGTGTCTTTCGTGTTACTCCATGATGTCTTCGCAAAGACAAAGAGTCGCAAGGATGGGGTCATAACATTTTTTTGGTTTTCTGCGTATGGTGATTGTTCCAACTGATCCTATACATTTCACCTAACTTGGATGTTTATGGTAAGAGCTGCCACCATGAGTGGATAGCCACATATATCTTGATCTTTGTTATGTGTAAACTACGGTGAAGTTGAAACAATTTCCTTGTCTGTTTTATAAACTCAGATTCTCACTGAGGTATACGAAGCATAATGTAACCAAGGATATGAATTTTCAAGGTCATTGCAGATCCAATATCTTACCTTACACAGATTCTGATATAGTAAAAGGAAGGTGACTATTTTGTTATCCTGGCTTCTATGCCTGGATGCCTAAGTCTATTTCCGACATTCCAATAAATATAGTATTCATAATTTCATAATATCAGTGGGTATTAGTGATTGTTGTACTATCAAGTGGTATCCATTCCAAAAAGCGCCCAATGGTGATAAAAATGATCCAATATTTGCAAATCAGTGACAAGTCCTAAGCGCCTGCATATAGCTGCATTTAGAGATTGCATGATGCATTTTTAAAGGAATGTGAGCTCAAAAATGATTTCTATTTTCTTCTAAAAAAATCCAAATTAAATACAACATTTCAATATTATTGATATCTATATCGTTGCACATCCATAGCATACATTTTACATTCATAAAATGAGATAGAGAAAATAAAAAAAAATAAAGCATTTATGCATTGCATTTTATTTCTACATCCTAAGTACATCCATACATTTTACTTGCATAAGAAAAACTCAAAAACATACATTTTGCATATTCACATAGGTATCATTTGAAACATATTTATATCAGTGATAAATCCAAACACATAAATGATGTCATCTAATCTAACTCATCATAAGACCAAGATACAATCACATGTGCAATATAACAAAGCAAAGATAACTCATGAATCATGTCAGAATCAGAGACAACTGCATCATATATATATATATATATATATCAAAACATCATGCTACAAAGATCAACAACATGGCACAAGTCTCCACAAAGAGTATCAACGTATCAGAGTATCAAAGGGACAAGAAGAATCATATATATATATATATATATATATGTCATGTATCATCATACAAAAGAAAGATCTCCGAAGGATCTAGATATACAATATAGATGTGTGACAAAATACAGAATCAGCGCTGGCTTCCTCCCTCTCCCTGATCTGGAGGAGGAGGAGGAGGAGGAGGTGGTACAAATGGTGGTGGAGAAGGCATCGCTCCCTCATACTACCAGGAAACCCGTGAATAAGACAGCGCTCTCTGGCCCTCTAGAATTGCAACATGGTATAAAGCAAAGTAGTAGGTTGCTCTCTGTCCCTGGTTAGTGGCTATCCGAGCTTGTGCATCTCTCTTTGCTCTGAGCATATCACCCTACCTATCCCACTCTTCCCTAAGGTGCTCCAGCTATGCATCCCTATATGTCAGTAGAGCCTCTAAAGTTGTAATATGTGCTCTAAACTGCTCTCTCTCCTGCTCACACTGAGATAGTGGGTCTCCATCTCTGCCAGAACCCCTGCCAGAATCCTCTCATGACGGTCTATCCTGTGATCTATCAAGCTACCTCTGTTGTCTATGCTTTTCTCATGTCAGTAAAGGACCTGGATCCATCTGAGGAGCAACAAATCTAAAGCGGGTGCGCCGACCCTCTCCACTACCACTGGCCACATCTGTAGTGCCACCCACAGCTCCACCGCCCCTGTCATCTCCATCATCGTCCCCCTCATTTGGAGGAGGGCGCCTGCCATCTCGTCTCCCTCCATCCCTACCTCCGTCTCGCCCTCCTTTGGTGCCCCTATATCTCTGTGCTCCTCCTCTCCCTCTGGCAGGACGATCATCTAAATCATAATCTATCAGATCCTCTATACGAGGAATGACCTCCTCTAGAACTGTGAACCAAGGAAATGGATACTGTAGCATCTCTACAGCATACCCATCTGAACAGCCTGCATCTGCAACATCACGATGAAGATCCCAATCAACTCCGACCATGTCTCTGATCTCCTGATGGGGAAGTCTCAAAACTAAGTTGGGCACCCCACAATGGTGCCTCATCATAGACTTTGGCATACACAGTCACGTCCTAGATCATGTCCTATCGTCGGTCGAAATGTCTCAAAAATTGGGCATGCACAAACCCTCTACAATGTATCTGGTCCTCCCGATAAGGTACTTGCTCTGAAATAAAAATGGGACCTATCTGGCATTCGAGGTCCACTCCTCACAGTCTAAGAATGGACGCCATACTACCTCTATCATATCATCAAAAAATCACCGCTAGTACTCCTCCTTGCCCAGATGGGGCTGCTGAATCAGACTAACATACATATAAACATAAGGATACTCAAGTGCCTGCTGCATATCTACAATGGGTCGTGTCACTGGGATGTGCTCCCAAGCCCTGATCTGAAGAATCAAAATTCCTACAGTCATGCTTCAAGTATAATGATAAACAATCTCGTGCAACTCTTGGTACATATGAGTCAGTATGCAGCTGCCCCATGCAAATCTCCATCTCGAGACGACCATCTGCTCCAACATATCTACCCATCCTACGAGGAATCCATGCTATCCTCTATCTGGCATCAGGATGTCACCAATCAAGCCTGCTAGATATACAAATAATCGATCATAATGATCGCACATATAATCCCAAGAAAGGTATCTCCAATCAATGGTATCATCCTGGAAATACCGACGAGCTGCACCAATCGCCATGACAGAAGTAGCCTAAAAACACACCTCGCAACCAATAATGGGAACTCGCAGTATGTGTCATACATCCTCAGGAGTGACTGTCATCTCCACAGTCGGGAGATGGAAGGTGTTGTGCTCTGAGTGCCATCTCTCGGCAAGAGCAGTCAAAAGCCCCTGATTTACCCCTATATCAGGTAAACCAATCAAGGATTGTAATCCGCAATGGACCACTACCTCATACTCATCATTTGAGAAAAGACCTGCCAAGGCAAGAACGCACCCTAGGTATGTACCTCAAAATGCAACTACCTCAAAATCGACCTATTTTTGGCAATACAAAGATAAATCAATGTTCTATTTATAACCAAAATGCAGAAACATAAGTCAGCTAAGTGATTCAAGGTCTGCGGAGAAAAAAATAGCTCACAATTTGCACAAATTCTAAGTCTAAAACCCAGATGCGATCCTGGATATACAAGGTGCCATCCTTTTACTGGATACGACCCTGGAAAAATAGGATGCGATTAAGAATACAAGATGCGATCTGAGAAATACCGGATGCGACGCGGGTTTAGTAGGGCACAATTCAGAATCTCAGATGCGACCCAAATTTCAAAAGGCTCTACAAGCCACAAAAATGCATAAAATTTGAAATTGCAAAATTCACAAGGTAGTTTTGCGAGTACTTACCGAAGGTGCATAATCGACCGGGTGCTGATGACGATGACTGAGATCGAAATGATGCTTCCTCGCTAGGACCACCATCTTCTTTGCAGAGCACTCAAATTTACTATAGGAAAAAGTGAAAATGAATAGTAAAATGGTAATTTTTGAGATATATATTGGTCTTTTGAGCTATTTAGGGGTTCCGAAACTCCTCCCAGGCAACTGAAACTCCATTTCTATTTTTTTATCAATCGGGAACCAAATCAAAGGTGCCGAAGGTATTTTATATGGTACAGCGACATTTTTACGACAGCTCCTGACAATGCAAAATTGCTCCATATATTCTGAAAATTTGTCAAATTGCACATTTCATCATAAATCTTGGTCCGACATTATTTTATCAGTCTCACCACTCACATTTTCACGTAATTAACTTGATTCTTGTGTGTTTATTCTTAACACACCCCCGTTTCTTCACTTCTTCTAAACCATTCTTTATTGACCTCACAAACCCCTGCAAGTGATACATCATTTTCACAGAGGGACTTCATTTCTTTCCTTCGATTTCTTTCCCGAGGGGGCATGATCACACTATCATCAATCAAATTCTTGCTCAAAACAACATTAAAAATGACTTCGTTATTGTTGGTTAACAGATTTGTTCTCCCTAAATCTTGATGTTTACTTTATAACTCTATGCCCTTGAAAAAAAATCCTTAAACAACAGTTGGGTAAGCATTTACTTTGCTTCCCTCTGAATTTTACAAAGGTATAGCTCCCTTTCAAAGATTTTCAATGAATGGATACTTGCAATTTAAACATACAAGCTTTTAACTAAAAAGCAGGAAAAAGATCTCCCAACTGTTCTTGGACAGATGAGGTATAGCATTGAAATTTGCAAA
>MU225150.1:1035891-1047787 GCA_018584345.1 Thuja plicata | reverse complement strand
CCAATAAATCAACGTGATAATGGCGGCTACGAATGTGACAATACATACCAGGATTGCTGCCACCCGAAAACCAAAGAATGAGAGTGCACAATCGCAGACACAGCAGAGAGCAACGTTACCCCAAATGTCGTTCGAAAACCCTCAGACCGAATGGTGTTCAAAAAAATGGCGTTCGAAAAATGGCAAATGAAAACCTCATTTTTGCAACGGGAAGATGCGGACCCGACGACCATATTAAATTTGGTTGATTTATTTGGAAAATGAGGTTTTGAAAACAAATTCCACCTTTTTTTGGGAAGATGGTGCCGCTCGTTTTCGGGCTTAAACCGGGTTTTCCCCACATAACCCGAATTGCAAAAAACAGAACCAAACAACGGATTTCGGAAATTTTGGGAAGCGTTGCCGCCAATTCTTGTCTAATTCGCGCAAACAAACGGGGCCTTAGTGTCCTTATCCAAAGTATCATCAACTCCAAGAGTCTTTGATAAAACATTAGTTATTTTACTTGCTTTCTTAATTGACCTAGGTACCAAAATACCTTTCTTGATTTTATCTTTGACTTCCTCATAAGTGTCATACCTCTTTTCATTGGGGTCAATTGGTTTTGCTAATAAGGCTTCAATCTATTTTGAACCATATCAATTTCCATCTCATAACCCATCGGTTGAATCCATTCAACTCTCAGTTCAGCAACTTTAACTATACAGACATCAGGATCTACTTCAAAACATATGTTATCTTGATATTTTGCAACTAGTTGAGGTGGAACTCTATATCTTTTGTGCATTCTAGCTTGGAACTTCATAAAGTAATCATACATGATTGCATCAAAATTGTCTCCTAGACTTTCTATAAACTCATGTATCTGATATATAACTAGCCTATCAGTCTTCCAAACTACATCTCCAATGGAGGGAAACGAATTATGGTAGTGGAAGAAAATACATACCAACAATTAACTAAATTTCAAAGTGTTGGTCTTTGCCTTTCTGATTGTGTTCATGTTGTCTTCTATCTGCTTCAGCAAAACTTTATAGAGATCTATCTGTAGTCCTTTCTTCACTATCTTGTATGTTATATCTACTGCTCCACATGGTACATTGTCCACTCAGGATGATTGAAACACTTGGTAAGATATGATGTTACATGCATACTTTAACTCGGTATCTGTCACAGTAGATATCCTCATTCCTCTGCCATCCCATTGTGTCTTCGTTAGCTCGATGAGCTTACCCTTATCAATATGCTTAATTGCCTTGGGTCTGTCTCTGATAGGGAATCCAGTGATGATGTGCAATACATCCTTAGTTATTTTAATCGGTCCATCTAGCCACATGAACTGGTCGTGTACTCAACTGAGTACCATCCTAACCCAGTCAGGCTTGAATACCCTTGGTAAATGTATAGAATGAACCAATCCTTTAGTTTCCAGATGGGTGCACTCATCCTTAAATTTTCCATCCACACACAGCTTGCTGAATGAAGCATCCATCTCAGCTTCACACAGATCTTCAAATTTACAATGAATGAATGTGTGAACATCTTCAATCAAAATAACTCGTAGCGGTATTGAAGACAATGCTCCCATCATGTCAATTTCTACGGCTATAGATGGGGGTAACTTGTATTTTGGGTTCACTGGTTCGTCATTCTTCACTAGAAATGGTGTTTGCATCTTAGGTACCATGATCACTTTGAAATGTATCGCTTGAACAAACTAGGGCACACTTGGTAATACTCTATTTCGCAAATACAACTCGATGTACACCAGTAATCTCAAAAATGTATCTCAAAGTTCTTGCAAGGATTAAAAATTACCTTGAAATCGCTTGAATTCACCACACAATAATCGCTCTACAAATATGCTCAATGCTCTTTCAAAAATGTTAGATTCAAAATAAATAATAAGCTGACCTATTTCTAGGTTTCCCACGATTAGGGTTTCCAACGGCTCAATTTATTTGCAATAAATGTGCTTGCCGAGTCCCTTTTTACCTTTATACTGACTGCATTGTTACTCTTCTTTACCGAGTAAAACAAAATAATCATATATAACAATGTTCATCCAAAACTTTCACAACTTATCCAAATACATCTTAATATGTTGATATGGATCTTAACTCTAATGCTTAGGAATTGAAGTAAGATTTATAATAAGCATGCAGTTCCTACATACATCACACTAATTAGGTGGAGCTCGACACAACCAACTCGGTAGAGATGGTGTTGTCTGTTGTTCCGAATGATGTTCCCTCATCCCGAGTCTTTCTCCTTCGGGTTTTGTTCATTTGTTCTCTAATTTCATCAACAGTAGTTGGAGCTTTCACTATAGATTCATCTTCGATCGGTGCATCTCCTCGTTATCTACAACTTCTTGCTAGGTGTCCTACCTTATGACAATGAAAACATGTCATGTCGGGGTTCCTCCATGCTCTTCGGTTATTTCTTTCGTGCATCAAAATGCAATTTGCAGCAATGTGTCCATACCTTCCACATGATAAACATAAAATTCTTGTATTATAGTCCCAAGGTATAGATGTGTCTGCTTGGTTAGTATTAGTGTTCTCTTGGTGAACTAGGCTTCCACTTTTCATTTATTTTCTTTGTTCTACACTCTTCAACTTTGTGTCCATACTTATTGTAGTAACCATCAGACTTAGGTTTCCTCGTGTTGTTAGAAAGATTAGTTCTGCATTCAAAAGCTTGATGTCCATACCTATTGTATCTAAAACAATAACCATCAAATTAGGTGCACTCGGTGCTTTACCTTTCCTTCTTCTGTAGACATTAGCAGTGTGTCCATGATTCCAACAATAATTGCAAATTGGCTTCTTTTGTTTTGGTGGGGGTACAGTACCTTCATATTTTTGTGCATTAGATGATTCTCCTTTCTCAGTAGTGTTGTACTCTTTGAATCCAATTCTTATTTTTACATTCCTTTGCATCTGATTCTTGAATTTCTAGTCCAAGGATTTCAGTGCTTCTTTATTTCTTTTTAGTATTTCATTTGCATCCTTCTCAGCTTTTAGTCTTTGATCCATTCTTTCAATCTCAGCTTTCAGTGCTAGGTTCTCAAATTCCTTTCTTGTATTATCTTGATTTGCATTCAGAAGTTGTTCGGTCATATCATAGTGAACTTGGGTCATTCTCATAATCTCACTGTCTTTTTCAGTTAACCTAATTTCAACTTGTATTTTGTCATCTTCTGTCATTTTCTTTTCATCTTCAACAGTCTTTTTTCATTCAATCAATTCGGTCATTCTTATCATGTCGGTTTCAAGATCTATCTTCATTAGGTCCAACTGCTCTGTAAGTGAATCATTCTTTTCCAGTAGCTCTCTTATAGCTGATTCTGAATCATCAGTAACACTCCCTTCAGATGTTGTCTCAAGTGTATCAACTTGTTCTTGTGTAACCTTCAGTTCATCATATATTTTCCTTCTAATCCTTAGAGACTTCTCAAGTTTCTTTTTCAGATCAATGATTAATTCTCTTGCACTTTCCAACTCAGATTCAAGACCATCAATCCTTTTGAAATTCCTAAAACTTTCCATGACTAAGATTTTTAACTCTCAGGTGCTCAAACCTTTTAACTCAATAGTAGTAGCTCTGATACCAATTGTTGGAATGACTATGGAAAGTTGGGACTGAGAGGGGAGGGGTGAATCAGTACCACTAAAAACTTTATGACTGAAACTGCCTATAAACTATATACGACTGCTTGTTGTTTACCGAGTTCATAACTTTGAAATGAAAGTAATATAAAGCTTATAAAACATCACATCAAACAATAAACAATAGAACTCATAAATCCATGATTTTGTTTATCCAGAAATCCTTGGTTAGAGGACGAAACTGCGGTGGGGATGACACCCACAACCTTCACTAACTGCAGTATAAAGGGTGCTCTGTTAGAGCTTACAATGTTTAGCCATTTTGATAGCTTACCCAGTCAAGAGTATAAAAAGACTTGTTAGGTCTACCTGGTTAGAGGATTTTAACAAACTCTACAGTTAGAGATGTACCCTGTTAAAGGTTTTACAAATATACGATCGGTTAAGATCTACCCAGTATTGGGATTTAAAGTTCTCAATACAATAATATCAATTACTCAATAATGTCTGTGAAAATGCATCAAATGAAAATGTTTTTCAAACTCTATGTGCTCTGGTATGTGTTACCTCAATCTCAAACTATAACACTGTTCTGTTTTACTTCGATGTAGCTGGATTTCTGGTCGGTGCTTTCTGCTCTGTTCTTTGTTCTTCAAATAACTCCTTTAACTTTCTTAGCAAATAACAACAACTCTTAACCTCTTTTATATCTTCTGCTCTGTAAATCATCCATTATATATAAGATTTTATGCATCTTAATCTTATGCGTTAGGTTGTTGTGGATCATTCTTAACCGTTAGATCTTCTTTTTCGCTTGGTGACCATGTCACTTTTACCTCGGTACTTGTTGTTTTTCTTGGTACTAGCAAACTTTCTTTTGCTGCTTGATCTATGCCTTAGATCTTCACTTTGATTTATTTGAATCGTTGATCATGTAACAAACTGTTATAAATGCTTGTAGTAATGTAATTAATGTTGTGACAAAGCATTAAATGTGATCTTATCGCATTTGTGATTCGTTGTCTAACTCGGTTGAGTAACTCCTTCAACTCGGTTATAAGAACGTGTCTTTCATTGCATTCGGTGTAATGTAACACTCGGTAACTGTAGATGCTCAGTACTCGATCTTTGACTCTTTATGCTTTTACCGACTTCTCTCTTATGCATTACTTCATTAACTGGCTCGGTGTAAATTGCCGACTAGTCAAATATATGACTAACTCCTTTCACCGACTGGTTCTTCTTGACTCAATGACTTTGACATAAACTAATGACAACAAAATATATCTTATAGAGATAACAATAAGACATTCTTAAAATGAGACCACATAACTATTAGTATTTTGCTTTGTTTTGTATGTTTATATATGTGAAAATGGTTTGTATTTTGAATGGTAAAACCATCTATTATTATATCTTCCTATATTTTAATGAGATGACTGTATTTTGAATGGTAAAATTGTCAATTATTATATATATATCTAAGAACTATGTGTATTCTAAATGATAAAACTATCTATCTTTATATACAAATGAGAAAGTATTCTGAATGGTAAAGATGTCTACTATAATAAAAAAAATTGTTTGAATAGACTGAAAGTAGTAATCATCAAGTATAATCTGTACTGTTGATAAAAAATAAAAAATAAATTATTAAATCTAAAAACAAAAGACATAAAAAAAATACTAATTTCAATAAAATATTTAATTGAAAGATATTATTCTCATATAGACAACTTTTTTAATAAATAAAAATTAACTCCCCTTTCTTCCACATATAATTTAATTTATATACCTGCTAACATCCCCAACTCCTCTCTTATTACTACACTATACTGTGAATTGGGCATTGTAGTAATTGACCATCCTTAGACCCTTTCGATGCCTGATAATATAGATACTCTGGAAAAAATTAAAAACGACTTGGTGTAATCTTGGGAAAACTAAAGGCAAATAACAATCTTTAATGAAGTGTTAAAAATTATGTTAAAAGATTTAATATTATATATTATTACATAATGATATCTTTTATGGCACGATTGTCTAGTATTATGTTTTGAGAAAAATCATTGTCCTGATTGCAGGAACCATGATTAAGTCTTTCTTTTCAAATATTGATAATCAAAATGTAAATTTATGGGGTCATCTAGCGTTTTGATTGTCTCAAAAGGCATGTGGGAGCACTTTATGCTCACTGTGCTCACCATACAGTTGTCAGTTATGAAACTCAGGTAGGAAGAGGGTTTCATATTTGGAATTAGATTGGTAAGAATATTTAACTACTATCTATGGTAGAATGTGAGCACTTATTTTACTGATTGTCTATAAAAGCACAACAGAAGCTTTAGCAGCTGTAACTGTAAGAAAAAATCCCAAATCACTTGATGAAAGCTTCAAACAAACTTTTATCCTCTTATCACTATGAATGCAATTGAAAACATATCACAATAACAACCACCTCCACAAAGCAAGTGGATTTACAGAAGCACAAACCACATCCCACAACAGGGCTTGTAACTTTCTGATGTACAATCTTCCAAAAAATAATTTCCTTTCAGAAAATGTTTCTGTAAGGCTTATGTTAGCCATTTTGAAGGCTTTGTAGGATATGATAATAATGTAGCTTAACTCTGTTTTCTACTGTTCTAAAATTCATGGAGTGATTATGAAGTTTACACTGTCTATAATGATCAATATGTTTCCTTTTAGATTATGGATCATATGAATTTTTTGTTCCAACATTTTGGATCAGATACAATAATCTATCATCAGAATAAATAGTAAGAAAATAAAATTGATTATTTTGTTGAATCAATTCTATTCTCTTATAATTTGTCTAGATAACAGATCATCGTCTTTGATTTAAAATATTGAAACAAAATATCTACTAAGCTAATTAAAATGAAAACATATTGATCACAGAATGTTGTATTTGCAATGTCTCCCATTTTTTAAGAAATGATACTATGCTAATTCAGAA
This sequence comes from Thuja plicata, assembly GCA_018584345.1. Classification (NCBI taxonomy): domain Eukaryota; kingdom Viridiplantae; phylum Streptophyta; class Pinopsida; order Cupressales; family Cupressaceae; genus Thuja; species Thuja plicata. The sequence continues at coordinate 1,041,193 of MU225150.1, read as the reverse complement.
GAAAACATATTAATCATAGAATGGTGTTTTGCAATGCCTCCCACATTTTTAAAAAATAATACTATTTTAGGAATTTCGATGCAGGATATGTATATATAGAGAGAGAGATGTCGTACCCTGCCATTAAGAATTAAACTGGAAAGACACCGTACATGCAGCAATCAATCCACCTAAAATCCAAAATCTGACAGAAAGTGTGCACTTAACAGAATGAACATTTCCGGTTACATTGAGTATGACCTTTGAGATCAAACATGAAATGGATTTGTACAATCTGAATGGACATGGAACTCTCATGATCTTCCTTCCCAATACAGAAGAAATCTAAGAAGAAACCTGCAAAGAATTCTTTAGATGGAAAACAAAATTTACATCACTGAAGAAATTATAATTGATCCTCACAGAGAATACCTTCAAGGTAAAAATACGGTGAGGAGGCCCCATGGTTATAAGCAGTCCAGGCATTTATGCAGGCTTTCATTGCAACAAAAACACAAAACAAAACAAAAGGCTTATCATAAAGGAAGGATAGAATTTCTGCTTCTATCAGTTCTAAAGAATAAAGAGGCATTCTTCATGCTGTTTGAACAATCCATTGTATTGAGATCAATCCGTAGTCTCTGGAATGATGAATCCATAGAGAATGATCTCCTGATAACCGGCAATGATTCTGCACAAAACATTTCTGTCTGTTCTGGTGTTCTTATGCCATCTGCTCTCTGTATATTGCATACCCAATAACAGTCAGTGCCTCTTCTGATGTCATTTAAGCTGGAAACATGTGTCAGCTTGGACATAACTGGGCTCTTGGAGAATACAATCTCTCCCATCTCAATGCTTTTCTCCTCGTTTAAATCAGTGTCTATGCTTGTGCTAACTTGGTTTCCATTTTCCAATGGAGTTACGCAAGCCCTTTCTGAATGGAAACTATCAATTTGCAGATCAGAACTTACTGATAACTCATTGTTTGTAGCCTGGGTATTGTCAACAAGTCCACTGCTCACAATATTAGCCCTGCACATAGGGCAGTTTGAGTTTGATTGCAGCCATACATCAATGCAATGCACATGGAAAGCATGGCTGCATTTGGGCAGCAGCCTGAGGGTTTCACTTTCCTGGAACTCATTCAAGCAGATTGCACAATCAACAAACCCATCCTGTTCTTTGTAGCTGAACATGGGTATTGATTGAATCACAGAATCCTCAAGCCCATTGCTGTTAGCAACCCATGGTTCTGTATTGTCAGGATTTGGGTTGTCAGAAAATCTAAGACTTCCATGCAGATGGTGATTCAGTCTGTCCCATCTGATGTAGCATTTGGTCACAATGACATAGTAGCTGATTAGCAGAAAGGAAGTTGCCAGTATGCCTAAAATGGCTATAACTAGGATTGAGAAGTTTGGGTCTGATGAATGGGATGCATCAATTGGACGAGCAAAAGGCTGAGCAGGTGGGCAGGCAGGCCATTGTGGAGGGCACAGACCATTCCTGCAGCATATTTGGAACGGCCCATTTGTCTGTAAAGCCATCTAGGCCTGTCTGCTCATTAATTTATGTCCTTCATGGCTGATTAGACCAATACCCAATTCTTAAAGAAGCAAAGAAAGAGATCAATAATTCAGTGGTTAAATCAATGCCCACAAAGCAAATCTGGCCTCACTAAACCTATGGTACACTAAGGGCATAAAGCAGGAGTGCCCATAGCTGCCAATCAAGAAACGAAAGATAAATTATTTTGAAGTCAGATCTTAAAGCAAACAACACATAATTACTTGTAGAAAGGACTACTGTGGGGGAGTTTAATGCTATTGTGAATTGAGGGGTCTATCTAGAGAGCACTTAGACCATAGATGGCTGGCTCTAGGTGGTTAAGCATTCAAACACTACTGAGTCTTTTTAAATATTTTTAATCACAGAGTTTTATCACATTCTGTACACATAAGGCTAGCATACTGATATTATGATTTTGATTATGTTTACCAGATTAAATAACATATTGAATCACCATCTCATATTTGCTTGAAATGTTAAAAAAATCACAAGACAGGTAACATTCTTTTAATGGATTAAAACAGATGAACAGTGCATATCATTGTAAACTCCAAACATGTATGGATGATTTTGATTGCAAACAATCCAAACAGTCAAGTGAGTTAACCAATGATTCCTAATATGGACCCATGATTGATGATCCAATTTAGAAAGCATCTCCATTTTAAGAGCTCTTTGAATATTTTTGTGAATGAGAGCGAAGAGATTGATATGGTTGTTGAGCGAGCATCACCAAATTAGGGTTTGGTGTTTCAAGGTGAATATTTCACCAACTTTAGTGGGGGACATAGGAAGATGTCATTTTCTTCTCTTTTTTAATGGAGTCAAAGGCTGGTTGGATCTATCATGTTCATTTTCCATGAAATTTAAAAATAGGTAGAGTTCAACCTAAGATACTCTTGTTGATTGCATGGGTACATTATTCCTCATAATGTGGACTTCTCGTGGTTTTCATTAAGGAAAAAATTAGGCTGGTTGGTACCATCATCCATGTTCACGTCCCTTCAACAAACTCGAAACCAAGTCAAAGTAGGTGAGGGGGAGTTCTGATTTTTGTGATGTACATTGCTATGGTAAAAAGTTTCTTTTATTAGTTATACGAAGCTTTTCTTTTCATAGAGATATGTGGGTCCTCATGCTTTTAAAGTGTGGCATTACTTGAACTTTGAAATTGGTGTTGTAGACCCTAGATCTACATCATGTAAAGGCACAATTATGTTGCTATTGGTGTTTGGAAGGATATAAATCTAAACAATAGATATTGTAATTTACAATCAGAAAAATAATACATATATTATATAATATTTTGAAACTATTTTGGTTTGGTTTGTGTGAATTTAAAGATTTGGATTTTGTATGGTTTTGGGATTTTAGGGTTGGTCATTTGACGTATCAGTTTGGTACGATATTTAGGATTTTTAAAATAACAATATCATTAATTGATAAAGAAATAAGATCTTAACTATAAGTTTTGTTTAGCATTTTACAATTTTGATAGTGAATAACGGAGAGCATGGTATTGTCGGTGGGGAAATTTGTCCTTAAAATTTATAAAAAAAAAGGTTTTTGATCATTATAAACCTAATCTATATTATTTGAAATGTACATATTGTTAATTTTTTGTTTGCCAATGGTATATAAATTATAGTCTATATGTTTAATACATTGGTCATTACCTTATTGCAAATGTTAAACATGTGTCAAAGCCCTATGGAATCAAACTTGTAGACATTTTAAAACTATATTAAAATATTTTTTTGTACAAAGAGTCGTACTAGGTTGACACACCATGAACTATTCTGGTTTTAGGTTCATGCAGATCATTCTCTGGACTTCATCTTGCTAGATTTATGACTCTGAAGTTCCAAAGCAAGCCAATTAAAGTCCACATCTAAGTCAAGCTTTTAGATTTTCACATTCACATGAGCTTTCCTTAAACAATCAGCTAGCCACTAGATAATTTTATATGTCATAAATTAGATAAACATTTGTTTCCTTGAAAGAATCAATGGAGATTCAATTGAGCTCCCTTTACTTTTCCTAAAAGGTTATTCATGTTAACTTATTGAGCATCAATTTCAGGGGCCAATCTCTTGACCATAAGATAAGATCTATTCCTCTTATGCCATGACCATAAATTAAGCCAACCTTTCGTACTCCTACACTATCCACTAAGGATGAGGAGTAGACCATTGTTGGAGGAGAAATACCTTGTTAAACTAAGTGTCCTAACACCTATTTGTTAAGACTCATCGGGATATTTGCAAAATTTATCAGTCCCCCCTACCATTTGATTTTTCTTTGATGCTTGTTTATGTTGTTGATTTTGTTTATTTGTGGTATAGAAATTAAAGTCTAATTGTTTAATAGTTGGCCATATGCCCCTAGAGAAATCCCTTACAACATGGGTTAAATAAGTTGGGAGCACCATGACATCAATTTTGTTTATTTGAAACTATATGAGAGGTTTTCAGCTTTAGGTACAAAGAGTCATAGTAGGTTATAATATTCTTGAACTATTCTAGTTGTACATCCTTTAGATTTTATATTGGTGCACTTGTTACTCTAAGGTTCTAGACAAGCCTTGTATAAAGTTCTCATTTGGGTTAACTTCTAGATTTATACATTCAACTTAACTTTCTTTAAACATGTCATCTGATCATTAGATTTTATTTGTCATACTAGACACATATTTTCTCCATTATCATATGCAAGTTCACATCCAAATAGATGTCACCATTGATTTGAAAAAAATCAATAGAAATTCAAATGAGTTCCGTTTACCTTTTTAAAAAGATAATTTATCATGTCCCAAGGCAAGTTTTTCCATCCTAAGTTCAATTTTCAAATGTTAAAATTTCTTGAGCAGTCATTTAACCTTCGACAAAAATAAACTCCGACTAAATTAAACTTTTTTCTTGTGCACTAAACACCACGGCAACTTTCAATGGCGGCTTGTAAATTTTGTTGGATTTTGATCGAAAGGCATCAGTCGCACAAAATTCTTGTCAGATCTTAGAATTACATGGTCTATAATTTCTACGCAAGTCTCAACCAAGTCCTAAGCGTCTTGATATTAGAGCATGTGTTCTACTTTTTCCTTCTAGTCATTTCTTGTCCGGATCAAATGCTAACTAGAGATCATTGATAACCATTATGCCAATGGTGTTCATATTCAAGCTTATCTACATTCATTCACTTAGGGCCCGTTGATATGGTCAATTCTGGAAGATGCTGCAATTCTAGAAGATACAAATTCTAAAAATGATATCCACAAAATGGAATGACCTGTTAGGCAAGCTGTAGGCAGACGAAAGTGAGCAGATCCATAGGCAATCTCTCATCAAATATTTGACATGAGTAGACTGCAGTTTTTAGATCTGTCTTTCTCCCCTCTTAAGAAGTTGTGGCTGCTAATGATCTCGAATTTAATCAAACTTCTCCTGTGGTCTGAACGGATGGAATTGGAATTGAAAAAGGTTCTTATCTTCCCCTTATACTGCCTAAAACCCTAATTTCACCATTATACTCGCCAAGCCCATCATTCATCTCATAAAGCTGCACATTTTTCATAATCCATTAGCCATATGCCTGCCTCGCCGCCGTGCCCTGACCTCGTCTAGGTCGAATTTCCATCACGAAGAATCGTTACAGCTACTCACCATCCATTCATGTGCATGTTTAGCAATCATTCGCAGGCTCGCAATTGTAATCCCATTTATTTTTTAAATAAAACATTACTTATACTACT